>JAHQZX020004996.1:0-31028 GCA_019804575.2 Pseudotulostoma volvatum
GCCACCGCAGCATAATTCAGTCGTTCTCCCGGAGCCAAGGATTCTAATTCCGCAAGAGCGGACTCGATTGGACTCATCTTGACGGGGTTGTACTTGTTAGAAAAAACGGGCGCACACGGGAAAATCGTGCGTCAGGTGATAAACCACGGTAATACACTGAAGTAGCTATGCGGGCGCTACAGCTCACTTCGAGAAAGACCCGAAAAAAAGGATTAAGTGTTGGTATGGGCTAAACAATCAATGTAATCAAATCAACCACAAAATTTCCCTCGACAAGAATCAGTGCAATCAACTGTGTACAGTGTATTTGGAACGTGTTCATATTCATCATACTTCACTTCAAAGCCTGGACAGCATGAAGCAGTCATGGTTTTCAAATGTGCCGGTCACGTGCACCAGTTCCAATGTTATTTTTTTTCTTATCATTGCCCCGGGGGTTATTTTCAGAACAAGCAAGCCTCTGCCAGCACCAGATGTAGAGCTATTGGAGGGGTAGTCGGATGTGGAAGCCATAGACACGAATATAGATGCAATTCCTGGCTGAAATACTACATTTATCCCCGAGTCCCCGATGATAGTCAATGTTTCTCTTATCGGGGGGTTTGGCGTTATTTATATTACTGGACTGTGAGTCAGCCAGGGATATAGAATTTATGGAAATTGCTCCTTTCCAGGCATACGAAGCCCGAGATTTCAAAGGATTTGAGGTTGCTGTGGGTGATAAAGGCATCCATGCACTCAAACTCATCACAAACAATCGGGGTACATCATTGTGGATAGGAGAAATACACAGTGCTTGCATAACTAATCATCTCCTTCTGAAGCAAAGGTTGATGCTATTCTAGTCTATTTTAAGGTAAGTCGCATCTATGCTTATTGAGAACCTAATCACTAACAAGTATCGAGAATATAAAGTGGCTGATATAAGTCCCAAGAACAACCCTTATCATGCCCGTCATCATTATTTGATTGAAAGCAAATCTTGTCTTCATTCTTCTTGACTATCTTGTTTCTTTTTTAGAAAGAAAAGAAAAAGAGGGACGATGAATTTTCTTCTAAAGGAGAATGCAAGGGGTCACTGGGACCAACATTATTTCTTGACCATATGATACAAAATACCTGTCCCTTCAACTATCGCCTACAGAAACGTCTCTGCTTCAATGAGGAATCCTTCTCAGCAGGGGGTCCTCTATTTCCAGGCTATCGGCCGGTATTCTAAGCCCTATTTAGAAACGAAGATGGAAGCGCTTTTGCGTATCTAACAAAAAATCACTATTTCGACGTTCAGACGCTGCCGGTTCTCTAAAATCTTTTTTTTGTTATAATAATGCCCGTGATCATCTCTTTGATGGGTTTCTCCCCCCCCCTCTCGTCAATCCTAACAGGGGGCCTTATTAAGTTCCTGATTAATAGGCCCGGGGGCGAGCGAGAGGATCGATAGAGTGGAAGTTGTGGTGAAAGACAGCGAGTGTTATAAGGAGCCTCACGATGCTTTAATGGCGGGCTTCCATTCTATTACAAGATTTCTACTAATCGTGGAAGACATGTATGAACGCAGAACTATACGGATCCTCCGAAGCTGTCAAAGAATAGCTCAGTACGAACTGTCAAAATTGCACCTGGGACGAAGCCCATTGGCTTCTATGGTGTTAAGGTAAGCTAGATTTTTCTAAGTGCGTTTACGAATATAGAATGCTAACACAAAGAGGCAATAATATGAGCTTGGTCTTGTTAGTCTTGGGGTCATTTCAGCAGTTCTTCAAAACCCAGATGCCCTCATTCTGTAATAAATTTTAGCAGTGCAGGAATTTGATGTCTATCAGTTGGCTATGGACCTCTTCTGGATTGTCAATAATCTTGTATTTCTCCTTGCCCCCCAAAGCGACCAAATTTTTCTTACTCCTGTCATATTCATAGAAGCGGCATCTCTAGCCGACAACGACAATCTTGAATAGCCCTTTTGCTGCCGATCGTAGCAGTATCTGTCCTTCAAAGTACCTCTTCAACTGCTCTCTTCCCTTGTTCCAAGCTTGCTCCCCAACGTCTCTAGCCTGTCACTTGCGCAGGGTTATCGGGAACAAGCATTGCTTCCAGTTCCCCATTTCAGAATCCCGCTCCCGGTGCGAGATATGGACATCAAGGTAGCCGCCTTCCACCTCGTCCTGGTATTTGTGAATGTATATCTCGGCCCACGGGAAACGGAAGTGGGGAATCAGGTCCAAGGGACCAACAACTTTGCCCTCGTAGTCTTCTGCAGGTTTTATAGAGCGATATTCGATCCAGAAGCTTCCATACTGATGTACTATATGTAATCTATTGTCAGACTGTGCGCATCATGCTATCATATAAGCCACTCAGTACTACACTAAGAGGCCTAGGTTTCTCTTTCGTAGTTGAGTGGTTTGGTTTGATATCTATTAGATACGGCTTCCGAGGATTCGATTCCTAAGAAAGTCATGTTAAACTCTGGCGTTAGATATATATAGGCTGGGACACCCCATCTGGATCACGAGTTAAGAGCAGGTCTTGGTAGTGAAGGTTCAGAAGCTCCCTAGGTTGGCTGCCCGTGATAGCGGCTAACTAGTGAAAAAGGAGCAGCTTGATCCGGAGCCGGCCGCAAGGAAATGTCATCTCAGTAGTCGTCAAAAGCACGCGGGTAAACTCTACCACATCTTCGATATAGTACGTGGTCGCCGCTTGAGGCAAAGCTTCTTTTCTTCAGCAACCATCGCCAGCACCCGATAGATCATCAGCAAAATCGAAGTATTTCAGATCCGAGATCGGTTGCTCAGATCTTTCACCTTGCCAATGGCGTCTCCGTCAAGCCCATATCCCACCTCCGCCTTATAGGTCAGATACCACCTCTTTCAGAATGTTTCCAACAAGCTCTTGGACTTGACTCCCGGCGTCCGTCGACAATCCTTACCCCGTCGCCGGTCACAGCACCAGAAGCATTTGACGGGATCACGATATACCCCGACGGAATCTAGTCGAACATCCCATCGGTTAACACCAGGGCGTATGGCACGAGGGTTGGTGTTTCTCACCGGTCCCAATAGTCCCTGGCCCCATTCAATTTCCTGGGTCGAGGGGCTGTAGCGTTTCTGTCGAAGCCGGTAGACATCGAGACTATTGGCCTCCACAACTTAATACTCCGGCGTGGGCTGCTTATCCTCGTCTTCTAGGAGTAAGTCATCCTTGGAATCATCATCCGAGTCGTTGCTGTTGAGTTCTAACTCGCTCTCGGAGGAATCGTCAGAAGGGCTATCCGAGAAAATATCAAGGAGATCATGATGCTGGCATCACTCCCATTGCCTGATGATACGGGGCAGGATAAAAGAATGGTGGTGGAGTCCCTTTTCGTCTGAGGGACCCCCGAAATTGACGGGACTAGTGTGGGAGCCCGACATGGACGGTCGGGTGAATTTATAGAATCGGAGCAGACTGGAGACTGGAGACTAAAGACAAGGTGGTCGAGAGAAGGTTCTGCCCTCCTTCATGTGAGTGAAGAAGAAAGGATGAGCCCGGCTGCTGCATTGTAAGTCCTGGAACGGTGGAGACCAGGATCTCGGTTCAAAGCCGTGTGGATTTAGGCCCTGGTGGCCGTGTAGACGGCACCAAACCGCAACGTTTTCTTATATCATAGGGTTTAAGCTGCTTTTCAGCGAAACTTTGTATGGTGATCTCTGAAGAGTTTTCTCTCGAACAACCGCAATGCCATTTGCCCAAAAAATTCGCCTGAGCAGGAAAAACTTATAGTTAATTTGGTCACCGTAACAACCTGCAGTTTGCATATCTTTACCTTGAACAACTACAATACCTCTCAACACAAAATCTTCAACACGAGCAAAAGGCCGGCTAGCGGCTTTGGGGGATCATTACGACCCTGAGGAGCCTTCTGAGGCCTTCACTGGTTTCTTTTGGACCCCATACCCCTTTTATACCGAAATCATAGAGGGTTTACAAAGCAGTCATAAGTTTTCGATGCATTATTGTAAAAGATTGACTCCGTATTTTCCTTCCAAAAAGAAGTTGTAGATTCAAGTCATATAGGCCAAGTGCAATGCAAAGTTTGAAGGTGATTGGTGCGACATGGGGTGAGATACAGGCAGGTAAATTTTATTGCAGGGTGGAATTGAGGGCAAAAACTTTGGCAATTTGCACTCAGGGCTGGTAATGGCCCCACCCGAAATAGTCATGCCTGAGGAACTGAGGTAATTCTGCCAACCGTCTATGTAAGTATTACACTGCTACTACATGCAAACTAGTGTCATAGCAATTGGATGGGAGTTTATATTTTCATGAAAGCGGCAAATTGAAGGCGAAATCATTACTTGCCTAAGTAAGCACTCTGCAATCGGCCTCCTCTGGAAAGTGACAACATGGCCAAATTACATATTGACTAAGCACCCTATGGTCTTCTGTTCGGAAGAATTTGCATTACAGCATAACTATTAAAATAGAGTAGGTAATGCCATACGCACGCTGTCTTTGGTTCGTTTATGACTAGCAGATTATTTATTTATCTCGAAGACTGGATCGGTACCATATCTTACAATGCTCCGAAGGAAGCTGACGCGTAACTTAACAAGGGGAATTCTAGCGGCCCTTCAAACATTTTGGCAAGTAAATCTTCCGGAAGTACGCGTACTCATTGGTCCACTGTCTCAGTTTAGCCACTTGGAGCTATGATAAATAACCGGTGGCATGACAGCGTAGTCGATTCGTCTTACCAGAATATAATTTACTAGTAATCAAGTAAGATGAAATAAATTTATCTCAGTAAACTTAGACAGCAGGGCTAGGCTAACCATTTCAATTGACCAATAATAGGGCAGGTGACACTTATGGCTCCTGAGATGACAAGCAATCCCAAGAAATCAACAATACTCGGAGTTCTTCTATTGTATATTTGAATTACAATACCCCGGTGGCGTATATATACGTAAGAAATTTACATCCAATAATTACGATACTATGGTACCCTCACCATTATTAGCTATATTTGACTTACATATTCAGCTCTGTGGATCTCGGCTGGTGGCCACATTGGGAAGAAACAAAACTGGAATAGATTAGGTTGGAATCTACTAGTATCCATATATATAGCACTTCTACACTCTATGATTAGTTGCTGTATGTATCGCATAATATTAGAGTTAAATACTAGTACGATATAGTATCATCTTGGGACTACTACATTCAGAGTGGTCTCATTTTAAGGACACCGCCACACATAACTAAGGGACCGAGACAACGCCACACAATGCCAGGGTCCATGGGCGGCAGCCGCTTTCAACCAATAAACGGGAATCGGCTGCAGGCACTCTGTATCTGTACTAACCTAATAAGTCATGACTATACTATATCAGTCCTAACCAGAATGGTGCCAGAACTCTATACCTCAGACACCTTTGAATCGAAGTAAATTAATCAGCTGATAAAATGAAGGTGGCGGAATAGAAGAATTTATCTGTGGTGGTGGAGAAATTACCCCATAAGAAAAGGGACATTTCAGAAATTGAGACAGGCTCGTACTTTTCTGGGATGCCCAACCCCGCTACGCCTTTATAGGGGGGGCCAAAAGGTCATATGATATCATAGAGCCCATTATATAGCTTTGTTCCTGACATTTTCCAATTAGGTAGGCAGACTACTTTTCCTAAATAGGAAATCAACCCACTTTGGCCAACCAGATGATTACTAAGCTAAACAAATTGAGACAAGTGGGCTAGATATAGAGTTCTGGCACCACAGTCAACTAATGGAACATGTTTTATTTTAATTGACTAACGTATTCCATGTTAAAAATACGATAAAATAGCTCAGGTGATTAGTAATAATGTCTGCGCGACGCATACTCTAATGTAGGTTTTTTTATCAGGCAAAAGTCATTTTAATCTCATGGTGGTGGACACTTTACAGGGCTGACGACCTGTCCTCTTTTACGCGCATTAACACCGCATCTCCACAAGATATTTCGACTACTTCCCATAAAAGAAATTGTTCTTACATTGTGAAAAAATATCAAAGGGCACGCCCGGTAATTTAGGGCATGACAAGTGGGTCCATCCATATTCTGGCATGCGCTAGTTCCATATGTAGTATAGTCACCGTTTACGCTATTCCAATTTAGGGAAGGCGGCCGTCCGTGAAAGTTACATGAGTACTGTATTGTAAGCCATCACATGTAATATATATCAACCTTTCGTTTGCGTTTGTCTGTACTCAGACTCGACTCGCACCCCATCAGTGCCATCACGGGGAGATAGGCCTTTGATAAGATGTTAACCGTTTCCCAAATACTCTCTGTTGGTGTAGTTCCATTTTTTTATACAGTTAGTATAACATGCAAGAATGGTGCTATTGCCAGCATATGCCAATACAAGGAACGTTAACTCGCGCAAGCCATTAATGGATGGTATAGTCGCAATTGTCCCTTGCGTGCCTTTTCGAATGACACCGAAAGTATTCAATGTGGTTAAGGTCACAATGAAGCTTAGGGAAGAACATGGTGCGATGGTAATATGACACAGCTTCAATCATCTGGAGCTCGCATTTTTATGTGGCAAAATCTGGCTGCTCTGAAAGTGGTTGACGTGCGCAACTTGGTAAAGTGATCAGCCAACAAAATAGACGAAGAAAAGTAGGGGGAAAGCTAATCTTCCGAAGTGCACTTGGGAAGTAGGTCTTCAGATTGGCTGCAAGAACCCTTTTGTCTTTTCTTACACCGATCGCAAACCGCTTCGGGATGCAGCGGCATAATTCCTTCGGCAAGGACCTTCGCGCTGATATACGGTTACCACCATGCACCTTTCCCTGCCGACAAGATTAATTCTTCTAAGCAGCAACTGTATCGCCAAGCTATCCCAAAGAAGAGGTTACCCTCCACCTTTACCTTTATTGAACACGAAGAGCTTTGTCTGCATATATGGAGCGGCTTTTCTGTGCTGGCAAGTTCTTGACTCAACCGCAAGGTGGTCACTATCATTAGTCTAACAGTTCCCACTGCTTTCAAGGAAGTGTGAAAAGCGTCTGCTTCAAGGTGGCCCTAGCTTTTGCTAGCTGCGCCCTTCGCTTGCCGGCCGAGGAATTATTTTAAGTAATTGAAGAAAATGAATTCAAGCTCACTAATAACTGATATGGCATGTGAGAATGAGCGTACTAGTAAAACGCATCAGGAGTATTTCTACAATGCTTTACCAGTAGTCGCCACTGTAATGTACATGTGATGGCTGAGTAGGTGCGGTCTAGTAAAGTATCATACTATACCAGCACTATGATACCTTACTTATAAGTCAGGACTCACCACATCGGTATTATTACAATACTCTCTATTACCAACATTACAATACAGATTAGTAATCAGATTTACATACAAAGAAGCACGGAATGCAGGGAAAAGCCGAAGCAGTGGACGTGGGATAACTGAGTCAGTCTTAGCTAGCGATCTATGTTACTGCAGTAATTCGATGCTAGGGATTGTACGGGTGATAGCGACTCTAACTAATTTTTTCAAATTATTATTGAAAATCTTTCAGTATTTCCATTGAATTTCGAACCCGAATCTCTTCCCAGTTATGTGTTATATATAGCATAGAGATGCTTGCCAATCAAAAAGCGATAGAAGACCCGAGCTTATCGTATTCAACCAACGTAGTTATCGTATTTATTTGAGTCTTGACTAGAATAACTGAGAATAGTCCTAGCGTAGTATGCACCGCCTGCAAGTCGGCAAAGTCTTCTCGTGAGTCCATTCTGCTTTCATTAGTTAAAATTACTATCCCGGTTGGCTCAGACAGCCATAGATTTGATGAATGATGAAACAGTTGGGCGGATTGGACTATGTATTGGAGTCATGTGGTCTGCAAAGAAACTAATCCCAACTAGGCTAATTCAGTTGAACACACTTATGCGATCCTTACCAAGTACGGTATAGCTTTTCATGGTCATGTGAGGTATACTATAACCGTTTTTGCCGCTACGTGATGATGTAAGCTGAGAAAAAGACTTTTTCGAAGCCGAGGCCCTAACCGAGTTCAAGTTAGCGGGTCTTTGACCCGACGGATTTGGTCGGCTAATTATGCTGCATAGTGAGAGGATCGTTTTAATGACGTAGTAATGTGCCTCGGGGTCTTGATCCTCGTGAATTGCCTCGTAAAGATTCGTGACCTGGAGATAAATGCGTGTCGTAATAAAGCCAAACTTAATCGAGCTGGACAATCGTCCCCCGTAGTAGCTTGAGTAGCTTATGGGTACGGCTTCATCCTCATTATAATGAATTCTCTATATAATTATATAGTTACTTGGATGGAATTTCCAGCGAATGTACATCAATTAAACTACGCCAGGTTCCATCGTCGCATACCATCGGGCCAGCTAACGGGGCCGGCTAGAGTAGTGAACGGGAGATTCGGCAGTTATCGCTTGATCGATCTATCATATGTAGGCAAAAGCAAAGCGGCCACTAGCCAACCGTCATTAAGAGTACTCCACACAGATTTTCGTTTGTGCGCATTATTACTATTTATGCCCCAATTAATTTTAATGAATGGAGTATTCGTTTTAGGCCGGGTTACAGGAGGGGTGCATCCCAGTGAAGGAAAGAAAAGATGGATGACTGACAGAATAATCATCCAAGGGTCTCTTTTGGGATGCTGCTGATGTTTGTAGTGCCCAATAATAATAGGGCGGACAATATTGTTGAGTTGGACAGACAGGGAATCAGGCACGCTTCACCCATATTGTCGCTGCAAGGTTCCTCAAAGTTGATAGAGACAAGTGCAAGCCCGACCAGCCTGATAAAAGCCTGAAGACCGTTCACGGCACTGACTGTAGTAAAGAGCAGTTAGACAGTCTTCTTCTCCACTCCATCGTAGCCAAGAGAAAGCAGAAGTAAAAGAGAGGGGGTAGAAAAAGAAAAGAAGATATAATGCATGAAACAGTGCGGAGACCAATACTGGAGTTTGCTCCGTGCTTCGGGCTGGGTTGTTTGTTCACGCTGGGATTCCAACCTGAACGGCGGTTCCCATGTTGGCCTTGTTTACAGGGGTCGCCCTGGCCACCAGATGCCCTGCTGTCCCGTCCGCTTTCAGGGACGCATCAATCGCTGGTCATGTGGGTTGCAGAGGCAGACCAGGAGATGCCGTGCCGTGTGGATGGGAATCATTCGGGGTCATCGCGGTTGGTTGTGGAGGGGCAAAAAGAGCGGCATACGAAGCGTGTATGCAGCAAGCGATTAGCATAATCAATGAATGTGCAAGTACTATGATACACGGAAGTCTTCAAGATTCTGTTCAGCGAATGATATATACAGTGAGGCAGAGTAGCGAGTCTCCATAGAGCAGTATTCCACAAGATGCTTTTGCCCAATGCAACAGAATATGTCTCCCAGCAATTCGGGTTGGAACTGAGCTTGTTGGGATTACTACTCTAGACAACGCAACCCAAACCACTTTTCGCTGCATTGTTTGTTGTTTTGCCCCTCTTCTCTTCTCCAGTCATGCTTCTACTGCCCCTGAAGTTTGCACAGCCGGCTTAGCCTGCAGGTACAGCGATCAGGGGGTGGCTGCCCGCAGGCAGGCGTGATGCTGGTTCTAGAATGACGACTAAGTTACAACTGCTATCGCTCGATTCTGCCCTGGCCAATCTCGGCCAGATAACGGCCGGAATCAAGGATGAAAAGGTCTTGGAGGTGTCCTAACGAGGATCTATTGTGATCACGGCGCTTCAAGAAGACTGGGGAAAGGCGTCGTCCATGTGCTTGCGTCTTGGCGGAGGAAAGGCCCGTTATGATGGACCTACATAATATACTGTACATGTACTTCGTCTGTACTCTGTTACTCCGTTCTATTTGATACCTAGTAAACTTGCGATCGCGCAAAAGCACACCAGTGGAACTTCCAATCGCCTTGTGTACGAATAGCATCGCTGACACAGTCTTCAGTACAGTTCGCTTTCCCCTCTCCCTCATATGAAACGTTGCACTGGTCCATTTCAACTTTCTCGCATCGCCAATTTCTCCAAGGATATCGTAGTTCCCCAGTACAGAAAGGGGATCAGGATAGCGGACAGGTGACACTATCGACTCTTAGTTCAAGAATGCTGAATGGCTTGTGAAGGAGGTCGTTAGTAATAATCGTAGTAACGTACCGGACAGGAGCATCGACGTCACGATACATGACTTGTTGTTGATTTTGCTCCGGCTTGTTTGTCTTTAGCCAATGTGGTCTCGGCCGGGACTCCCGACTCCCCGCATTATTAAAACCACCAGCCTTCAAGTGCTTGCAATTGGCTTCCGTCCCCTCGACTCCCGTTGCTGGCTGAAAACAAACTTGCGATGGATTAATTAGATGTCTTATTATTAGTATACAATGGAACAGCTAGCCGATGCCATCGCATTTCGTACTCAGACCAATTAGTACCCCGTCCCGTACTACCGAAGTTCACTTCGTCCGAATAGTCCGTAGTTACCAGAGTATTTTCTAGTACCTTCTGAATACTCTCTACAGTACGGTCTATGGTAAATATGATAGTACTCATGCAATTATGGAATACATAGCCCGGTTACGTATCGATACAGGGGTATACTTCGGGTACATGATTGGGTTTAGGTACCTAAGGTAGTATCTGTGGCGTCGCCTTGATGGACGCCAAAAGCGGGAGAGAGACGATCGACAGAAATGGAAAGCATTAAAACAAAAAGGCTCAGGGAGCGGAGCCCTAGTGAATAAACATGATCCCGACCCGAGATGATCATGTCGTACTCCTCGTCATTATTGTCTAGGCTTCCCTTAGCTTTGCCCCGGAGCCAGACCTTCACCATAACCAACAACGATATGGTGACAACAAAAGCCGGGGGGTTGACCTGAGTTCCTGACTGGCTGATCTTCCTCCCACACTAGTTCGAGGCAGTTGGGTTACTATGATACCTAGATGTTCTGTAGGTATAACTCCGAAGTTTGTCGGTCCCTCAACAGATTAGTTACAGCTTATTATTAGTTTGCGCTCTTTGCCCCGTTCCATCAATGCCGTCCGATTTGTGATTATTGCTGTTCTTATTATTGATGCAGTTTGCAGCTCATCCACACGGTATGTAACCGCGGAGGACAGGCTTCTAAGTTCTACAGTAAGACCCCTCCTTCTCTTCCTGGTCAGGAGAGCCGCAACCGAGATTGACCACTACCATGAAACGATGTGATCTTCGCCAAACAACAGCCCACTAGAATGCCGTTTGGCTGATCCCTAGAGAATCTGCATTGGCTCTCGAGTCGACTTGGTTCCGATGAGTGACGATGAAATAATAACCCGAAATAACGGTGGACGGAGGACTTGCGATGCAAATTCAATTGTCGAGAGATCAATGGGGATTACAAATACTATAACTATTCTATGTTGGAGTAAAGTTTGGACCCGGTGGGCGAATCACCAGCTCGTTCAAGTTGACCATCCGGTTTGCCCCTGACGCCAGTGAAGCTACAGAGCCTATTATACATAGCTAGAATATTCCGTTACTGCTTCCAGCGACGTTGGATCCGTGTCGTGATGATATCCTGAAGGAGGATCTTCACGGAGACGGTTCCTCGTGGTCATCCAAAAAAAAGCGGAGCCGACTGTAGTCAACTAATCTGGCTAAATCTTGGCGACGGCCTTGCGTATGCTGCTTCCTTCTTTGTCTAGAGGGTGGAGAATAGCGTCGTCAATCGCCGCCTATCAAGACGGCAAGGCTGGGAGTCAACTTTCGGGCCGTCTAATAGTCAGCTCCCCGCTTTAGACTTTGTTCGCTCGCTATTTTCGCACCTTCATCATCTGAAATAATACCCATATGCCATTCACAATCTTTTTCCAACAAGGACCTCAAAAGGATAACTTTAGGTATGGTAGAGTATCCGTGTCCATAGTAGCGGTCACCCCTTCCACAAGATTTCTCTTACATCTCCGATCTTCCCTCCCGAGACAAGGGAAGGGGAAAAGAACAAGAAAAAGAAAAATGGATTGCACTATCAGTAGCTTATTACATTCCTCTTCGAGGGATTTTTCCACTGATGGGCAGAGTTCTCCGGGGTTACTTCCATGAGTGGGCGCCGTGTCGGATAACCCCAGCCTGCTAAGGCAGGGTCGATAATACTATCATGGTCCGTAATCCTGTGAAGCCCTGCGACTTAACAAGCATATTAAGTATTTGAGACTTACCCTTGTTTCGGAGCGCCCAACCGCAGCAGACGAATTATTATTATGGCCTTGATTACGGTAAGCGAAAGAGGGATATAATACATACGTCATTTGTATTGTTTAGTATGGCTGTTTCATGTATGTATACATTCCACCGTACCGCTTAATAACAAACTAGATTGTGATATAACCCGGACTTAGTTCGTCGTTTAATCGTCCGCCAGAGCGGTTGCATTCATCTTACGATCATCGCCAACATCGAAGGGCGATAACGTGACCCAAGAGCTGATCAATGAATCGAAGATAAATCAAACATAGATGAGGAAACCTACCATGGAAGAAAGCTATCATTCCAGGCCGTTCCAAACAGAGACCTTCTGCCTGCTAATAATAGTCGAAATGGAGGGTTTAATCGGATATGTTATCAATGATTAAAGATTTGCGAAACCGCCAGCTATATAGTGCTCTATCAACATAACTTCTACAACTACACCACTATAGTAATAGATATGGTTTTCTGTCTTTCTGGATAGAGAAGAAGTCCGCTCCTTTTAGACTGCGGCCGGTTTCTTTCTTCGTTGCCGTCCTCGTGCTGCAGATTTGCCGATTCCCGTTCACCAATAATGATGGCGCCAATTCCCTTCCGCTAGTTAAATAATACACAAAATCGTACTGTATATATCATACATGACAACCCCAGGTTAATTTCATACAGCTGATATTTCCTGTTTGGGGCAGAAGCATTCCAGATTTTCCTTCTTTTCTTTTTTGCTTTCAGTTTTTATTTCTTTTTCCTCCCCCCTTCTCTGTTCCCCTCTTCATTTTTATTTGTGGTTTTTTTTTTTCCCTTTTACTTTTCATTTTTGCTTTTTCTTAATTGTGATCGTCGGGGTTTCCGTAAACAGTCATTGCCTCCTTCTTCAGGTCCCCTGCGCTCAACATCATCGGCGGCAGATGCGTTCCAGCACAGGGACGTCACAGCCTCGTGGTGATTTCTTGTCATCCCGAGAAGTTGGTCTCTCTTGCCTGTTATCCATGCTGCTGGATAGTATCCCATGCTGTGCTGCCTTGTGGAGACTACTAGCAGCAGGAACAGGAGCAGCGCGAAGGAAGGGTTTATTCTTCTGTCCAATTAATTGATTGGGATGTCGAAATAATCAATCAGAATCCATGTTCAGAGGATCGTCGTGGTTTTTGGCTGGCTGTATGTTTTGGTACGGTATTTGATACAAGACGTATTGATATGAGCATACCGTCGTACGTGTACCTTACCAACTGGTAATCAGGTAATAACATTCGTCGCATTATTTGCTTCTCCCCCGGTCATGAATCCTCAATATCTTCCTGGCCCAGCCAACCAACCGCTTTTCCCCCCACCATTTTCCTGATTCTCTGGCCAATGGATGTGCGAACTATCATTATTGCCTCTAACCTTTTCGTTCGCCGTCGTCCTCGTTTAGTTTCTGTTTTTTTACTTTTCTTTTTCCCTTTTTTACCGTACATTTTCTCGGGTACAGAACAAGTCCCCGTGCTAGGACCTACTATAGAAACGATTCCATAATTCTAACTCCACTCATTTTGGTTATTGACGACTCAAAAGGATGTACATGTACATACAGAAATTCTCATTGATTGATTTCTCTATTTTCTCTCTCTCCCTTATCTGGTTCTACTTCGGTTTCTCTGCTCTAATCTGACGCCATATCCGCTTGCTCTCGCCTATCATCATTACTTCTGCACGTTCCAACCACGTTGCGCCATAGCTCCCTTCATACTCTTCCATCAAAAACCACCAAAATCACCAAAGAAGAAGACACTACAGCAGTTGCCGCACATATTGGTAATACTTCTGCCTCCCGCGAAAAGGCTCTAATCTAAGCACATCCAGATCGACCTTTTTTTTTTAAATCTCCTGGTCTAGTCTCACTGCTCGTCCATAGAAGAACCTTCCTACTCCCCTCCTCTACCCCGTCCTCGTCGTCCCCCTGTTCCTGATATCCATTTATCATGCATTGTCCCATCCATCACAATTAGTCTTATTACTATCACGGTCATTTTTATTATCACCATCACGATCTTCATTATCCAAAAGTAACTTCCGTTCCCCTTCCTCCTTGGATTCCTCCGGTCCCTCCTCTTTCCCCCATTCCTCCCCCCAATTGCTATTATTATTACATTATTTTGCCATCCTTGGGCGTGGTAGATTGATTGGTAGTACTGCTTTTCTTGATCTTCTGTGTCGGTGCTTGAGGATCCTCTCTCTGGCGTAGAGAGGGACGACCGTCGTTGTTGGGTCGTCCGTGTCCTCAGTCTGTGAAAGGGTCTTGATCTGATCATGGATACGGAGGCTCATCATGCACAAGATAATGAATTCAGTAGTTCTCAGTGGGTCGAGATGGGTGCAGGTGGCTTCAATCCTCCTCAACACAGTCCCCCGGTGCCAGAGTTCCACGGCTTCAGTTACGGACATTCGCCCATTATGCCCTTAGAACCCTCATACACCATGTCAATCCCGCCGCCATACACTTCACTCCATCTTACAATGCCTTCGCATCCATGGCCCAGTATGTTGACTACCCAGTCAACTTTCCCGGAAAGTTCCTTATCGCCTAATTCGGCGCCGACATTGTCGATACCACAACCACCACCTATGAGGCCTTTACATACCTCTGGTACTTCTCATGGCCCGACGCCTCGCAGAACCCTGACGGATGAAGATCGCCGACGAATGTGTCTATATCATGAAGAAAATAAGACGGCTAAACAAACCGATATTGGAGGTAAATTATCTTTTTCCCCTTGAATTGTCTTTCCTACATCGCCGCCTGATACATACTAATCAATGCCATAGCATTGTTTGGTGTGGAACGAAGGTATGGTTATTCCTCGGTAGAAAGCCGGGTCTCCCCCGTGTCTGACTCGTAGCGTGATCAAAAGTACTGTCTCCAAGGTTCTCCGTCAGAAGGAAAAGTATTTGAGTATGGATGATGGGAGTCGATCTCCGATCAAGAGGACTAAGGGCAGAGTCCCGGATATCGAGAAAGCCCTATCAAATTGGGCCAAGAATTACCAACGCCAAGGTCATACCTTGACGGATGCTATGATCAGGGAGAAGGCTCATTTCTTTGCGACCACTTGCGGCAGCCCGGATGGCAATCAAAAAGTTCTTACCACTAGCTGGCTGGAGAAATTCAAGCAGAAGAATAACTTGATGGGGGCGAAATCGAGAAAGAATTCGCTTGACACAATCAGTGATTCTGAGAGCCCAACTACGCAACTCAGGACGAAGTCGAGCTCGCAGACACCAAATGGGGTGTCGCCTATTTCACCGGGGGGACTAACAACTCCGTCACCTATGTCTCCTACCCAAAATCACGACAACTTGAAGAGAGAATTGTCGGATCGACTTGTAGACTTTTCCAACGACTATCGACACGCGCACTCTCAAAGTACGACGTCTCTTGAGACTGTACCGTCCCTCTCAGCAAGCGTGGCTAGTCCAACGTCCCCTTTACTCTTAGATAGCCCTTACACACCCTCAGGGCGGTCCCGGCTCCCTTCTATCAGTTCGAGCTCTAGCCGGCCGCGGAGCCAGACTTTTCCCCTGGCAATCGCTGATCCCAGTTCAGTAAACACTGAAGTGGGAGCAGATCAGACTACCCCGAAAAGTATCCTCCAGCAATCCATGTCTGCTTCTGTTTTCGACTCACCGATTGGAGAGGGGCCTGAAGGCACTGTCGATCCAGAGGAACCTGATGTCATCAAGCGAAATCGGAGCAATCCAGACATCAAAACTACCTCCATGCAGCCGCCTCCATTGCCCAAATCAAATACGGCCTCTCCAATCAGTCCATCTGGGCCACCCACGCAGGATGAGGCGCGGCGCGCGCTGGAGCTTGTGATGAACTATTTCCAGAATCAGCCATCAGGGCTGGGAACGCAAGATTTCGTAACCATCGGGAAGCTGATGAAAAATTTGGAGCTTGCACCGAATCAGACAGGCATGTTGCCGGGAGGCCTGCACCGAATCGAGGAACATGCCGACAATCCTCGCGTAAACAAGAAGAGGAGCATTCATACCCTTACCTAAGGGAGTAATGATCGCAATAGTGATACCATTTCAAATTTCCCTTTATTTTTTCGTGCTGGGCCTGGCGAACTTTCGAAAATGAATTCAAAATGTAAAAGATGGATGACTTTATGCGAGGGCGACCTCATCACCGGGCGTTCTTCGGTCGAATTTAATCTACTCTATACCTTTTTTTTTTTCTGCCTTTTTTTTCTCTTACCTTTCCTGGTTCAAATATGAAAGGATGGGGCCATCAGCCGGAAAGCGGCCGACTGATATTAGAACGGAATTATCTTGGGCAACCAAGGCTATATTATATATATGAGACAACAGGAAAAGAAAAGAGGGTATATTAAAAGCCCTTGAGGATGGTATCTTGACTTGTTTTATTTACATTCATTACTATGACTTGTTGCATTATCGATCGTGTGGGGCGGCTTTCTGATTTTTCTATTCTACTCGAGATTTCTTTATTCCTTCAGTTCTCGCCGAACATTTCACTTTGCCCATTCTATTAATTGATTTATCCTACTTGATAAGAGCACATGCTAATAACAGCTTTGGTGTCAGAGCTTACTTCAATGTCGAACTAGATGTTCTTTGTATACATACAAAACATGGTGACTAATATTGACTCTCACACAGTATACATGTATTCAGCTAGGTATTATCTGGGTAGTACTAGCACCGTACACTATCAAAACGTAGGTACTTCCTATGATATACAGATACATACCCGCTATTCGTGTTATTCCATGTACCTCTAGACATACTTGCTAATAACACACTGAACTTCTAGATGATGACGGCTAGTATTATTATCATTAAAAATAAAGCGCATCTACATAACAGTGTGCTCTACGCTACTACACTACTCTAGATGCACTACATACCTTCCTTGAGTTAGCTCTGCGTAAACCAATAAAAGAAAGATAATTCTGAAACTAGCACTTCTAGAGCAGCTGATGATCATTACATGGATAGAGAAGCAGCTTTACTGCAACAGTTTACGGTACAGCTGCCAGTATTGCCGTACTAGTAAGATCTAGTATTGTTCTACGACAACTACTTTTGTCATTGTATAGTTATTTAGGTAGTAGGTATGGGTGGGTTTCTCTGTTAGGTGCCTGGCACTAGTACCTGCTAATATCTTAATAATTATTTTTATCCCTATAGATCACGGTAGACTTCGCTCCATCCATCGTGTATATATATATATATATATATATCAATCAAATTTGCTAGATACGAGGTATGTACGTAGAACTAAAGCTTGAGATTCGCAGTTACAATAATAGACAAGGGACACCACCATACATACACGATAAAAAAAAAAAAAAAACAAAACAATCAACACAAGCCCGATAAAGCTCGATAAATTATTATTTCGTAGGGAACTACCTCATATTTGTCAGCTTCCGAGCTCCCTTAACTTCCAAGGCTAGTTACTAGTACCTGATTATACATATGAATAGTTAGGTACCTACTGTTATTTACATACTAGCAAGCGTAATGGTAACCGTGCAACATTTGTTCAAATACACGGACTATTACCTAATACTATTTAGTAGGTCGTAGCTTCTACAAGTATACTCGTTCGGGAGCTCAGTTTAATAGGCGAGAGAGCCTTAGAGCACTAATAAGACTAGTACTAGCTAGCCGTAGTAATACAATAACCTGCATACAATAATCTTGTATAGGTGATTACCAGCCATGAAGTACCCAGTAAGATACCTACTAGTAAGTCGTTCTAAGTAAAATAGTATAATATTTTGTCAATCACAGAACTAGACGGCGGTGGAACTTGGATTATTACTATACTAGTATATGTATGTATAAAATCCAACCAACCTTACATCGAATTCGGAAACTCTAGTCATTCATCTTATCATTTATACAACAATAAATAATAATAATAATAATAAGATCTATTAAGCCCTTTTAAATGATAATAATTAAAATTAAAAAAAAGTAAGTTTCGCTTGGCGGATCTAGACGCTCGATGCCCAACAGGATGTAGCTACGCCATAGCCAATCACCGATGGCAACCTCGGTTTCCTCTGGCTGCACCCGAACCTTTCTGAGAAGATGGGCGAATGCGCGGATGATCTTCCCCACATTAAGATAACAGTGAAAAGGATTCGTTTCTTTTTTTCGCAAAGTCCTTTTAGTCAGCGCCAATTAACAAAAATAATCTCCATTTGATGGTTTTTCTTTTTGGGCCTTTTTCTATTTGCTTTTTCAGGATCTTACCGCCTCTTCACCCACCGAGATCGTTTTCGATCCCGCCGCCGGTACATCCATTACAGGCCACACATAGCCTACATGCATACACCCACCTACCTAAGCTTGAACAAATCGCAGCAACTGGGCCTACTATGTATGATATATGGGATGGCCCAAGCTCGCGATCGCGATCGATCATAGCGCAGTGTACATACATATGATATATTAATCCAGTCAAAGCGCAGCGTCTAAGCCCTGAGATCATACAGATGATTCTCAAGAAATGTTGCGGGTAACATCCTAAGGTTGTGAGCAGCCGTTTATCGAGCATTCACTTCCATGACAGCTACATTTATTTGGCTTATGGGAACAGAGAGCTTCAGGGTGTGTGCAGTAGGCAGCCCAGGGACATTGCAGCAGGGGGAACCTAATAATGGAATTTTCATTTCCAACGAAGTCGACGGGAGGCAACAACAAAACTTCAGACAGCCCAGCGATCGATGTTATGTGTGATGGACTCGCTCGAAGGGCCTCAAATTTCAACTGCATGTTGTACCTTATCCTTTCCACACTTCGACACACAAAGGACTCCAGTCTGTTAGCTCTCCAGCCGCATACTAAGTATATGGTATCACCAACGGCCAATATGTTGTGTGGAGATCAAGGGGAAGGAAAGAAAGATATTTGGCCGTCTGTCCTTTGTGGTTTGAGACTTTGGCTGAAAAAGCATCCCCCTTTAAGGCCTATTGAAGACAGCTTTGTCATCATCGAGGAAGCTGAAGTCTGTGCGTTTCAATGAAGAGGCGCGAGATACATGATTCAACTGCTTCGGGAGCAAAGTACGTGTACACTTATAGGCTGCCCTGGGTGTCGACCACTGCTACGCTGGGTATTTATATACTATACCTATCCTGAGATATTTGTAGTAGATGTAAGAATATCACATCAATAGATCCAGTAATAAATGTATATATGTTATAGGGCATGACACGCATATATGACTTATGCTAGAGAAAGAATAACTAATTCACTGCGTATCGCGTTTATGTATAGATATAGAAGCTTGAGTTCTGATTTGCTTCCAAATCTCTACGGTATCTGGGATGGCAATGCCATCACGGAATGTATAAGAAGATTGATTGTCAATCATTCCCGCAGTTGTTATTTATATAGAGAGATAGATCTCTAGCTATATATACATGTCTATATATATGAAGAATTTGACCTTTGATCTGAAATAGAATTAGGTGAGTCGTTGGCTGTCTTATCATTAGCGGTGCGATGGCGATTCTTGAGTGGGTGGTGAATGAATTACAGTGTCAAGGGATAGAAATAATGAAGCTTGCTAGGAAAAACAGCGTGCAGAGCGCTCGCGGGTATCAAAGACTCCATTCATGCTAAAAGAATTCCCCGATCCTCCATCAGCTCCGTGACGCCATGCTCCGACAGCTCTGGAAGAAGTCTAGCTAGGATGGCCTCGATGATGGAGAACAATAGATGCTTGTTGCAGTACTCATCCGCAAAGAGATCGAGGACATCGTCTTCAATTGCCATGAGCAGTAGATTTTCCTCCCCTAGGTCCTCATCCTCGTTATTGGTGTGTTCGTCATCCTCACCGCTGCCGCCGTCATCTTCGCTTGGCGCTGCTGGCGACATGCGTTTAGGCTGCTCAAGGTTGAACCTTGTCTGCAAGACGGGCCTCGTGCCCCGCTCCCGCATGTGTGCCGCCAGCGGAGATATGTCGTCATCCGGATTATCGGCCGAGGCGCAGTAGAAAGATCGCGCGACTCGTCGCGGCATCAAAGACAGGAGCTCGGTAGCACATTGGCGCTTCCATGTTGCAATTTCCGCCCCAGAAAGTTTCCTCCTTTCCTGCAGGGCTCTTAATGATCTCGGAGGGGGTGAGGGAGAAGGCGGCGAAGGAAGCTGGCTAGAGTTGCCTATTTGAGCAGCATCTGTACTTCCTTGGGTTCTTGGTACTTGCTGGTTCAAGCGCGGTAAACGTGGAGTCGAGTGTGGGGCTACTGCAGTAGCGCTCGGCATCGGATGAGGTCGTGCATCCATTGGAAATAAAGCAGTTCGAATTGTTAGCAGCAGCGTCGGCAA
Organism: Pseudotulostoma volvatum; assembly: GCA_019804575.2. Lineage (NCBI taxonomy): Eukaryota > Fungi > Ascomycota > Eurotiomycetes > Eurotiales > Elaphomycetaceae > Pseudotulostoma > Pseudotulostoma volvatum. The sequence continues at coordinate 20,573 of JAHQZX020004996.1, forward strand.
GAATGTGGGGGTTAGGATATAATTCTGTATTGTCTGGTGAAGAAATCTGTGAAAACATGGCAACACAAGCCAGGATTAGTTATGAACATCGCGGAGATCTGGGTGAGGAATTCGGCAGTGATTGGACAATGAGGGGTCATGATCGTCTGATCAGGTTCTAGATGTGGGAGATGGGTGAAATAGGATAAAGATTTTAACGAGGCCACTACTGATGACAGGCATCGCCGGTGTCATTGGACCAGGTAACAGGTGCCACGCCAAGCCAGTAAAACCGCGCCATCTTGCAGAAGTCGAACTTGGAAAGAAAAGGGGAAAAGGAGAACGGAGCGTTGCGGGCGGTTGATGCCCAATCCGGTCCCGACTCTGGCCGCCCCAGGCCCCAGGCCTTAAGGCCTCCGAGCTTTCAGGTCAACTTCGCCTGAACTATCGAAAGGAGAGACTTGATTGTCGTCCCTCATCTTCACCTCGACTGATAGGCCTATGGAAAGTCCTCTTTTTTTGGTCATTTTATTTTTTTTTCCCTCTGGCTTCCCTGTAGCAGATGAGACTTGAGGGCGGTCAAAACCCAGGTTTGCGGGGTTCGGATGCATGTCGACGACTCCTAGCTCGGGGCGATCTAATGGGCCAGGGTGTGGCTAATTTAGGATCAGATGTGCAGAGTGGATGCGGAAGGAAGAGCCGATCAGGGACCCTGAGCCATGAAAGATGGAAGAGGTTGGCAGTTGAGCTGAGTCTTCGAAAAAGCCAAGGTCAGCGTGAATCGCAGCCTTTTCCCCGCCCAATGCAAGTCACCAAGGCCCGAGCGAGTAGTTTGCGAACGATTGCGAACGGCCTGCTAGACGCACAGAGCGGAGGCTGGCCCGTCTCAAGCCCATGGAGTAAGGTAAATTAGTCTCAAAGCGATGAAGACCAGGACCATCGCCAGAGTTACAGAGCTTATGGAGACCAACAGACCAGTAATCGTCTCCGTCCAGCCGCTCCGTAACCGTGATGGCAGGATTGGTAGGGAGGAAACAGTTAAGTGGGCCTGTTACACTGGAAGTAGAAGCCAGACCAACCAGATCAAGGCAGGCCATAACCGGAGAGAACGGGACGGAACGAAAACTTGACAGGGCGTGACAGAACGTGACAGGACGTGACAGGGCGTGACAAGACATGACAGGACAGAATACTGGTACTGGTATGGTATCAAGACGGGACGTATCATGATGACGAGAGCCAAGAGACCAACCTGCACTACCCGTATAACCTGCACAACCCGCATAGCGCACTAGAGCCGCACCGAGATTGGCTTGTCACCTGCCCACCTTGAGATCAAGTGACCGCAGCGCCATGCGAGCAGCCGAAACTTGTCTCACGCGACATCAGTATGATGCCGCGCAAACCACCCGCCCGCCATCCAGGGGGACTATCTTGGCAGTGCTAAACCTGCCCCGCTAGGCCGTTCTCTTCTCTCCCCCATTCATAGTCTTACACCCTGAAACAAAACTGTATCAAAGTGCGTGGATTGATGTATAGATGGATGACAAAGCAAGAAAGGAGAGAAGGGTTTAGGAGAGGGGAAAGGAGAGTGAAAAGTAGAAAAAGACACTCACCTATCCAAGATGCTATCGGTCCCCCCAAACCGGCCAGGCCCCGCTAAAAGCCAGAATCGCCAGAGAGACATCATGCCCGCCAGCCAGGGCATCCGCCGGGGAACATCTGCTAGCTGAGATATCATTCCAAATAGCCTGTAGTCTAGCACAGGACGTCTCGCGGCACTCTTCAATGGCCCTGAGGAAGAATTGACGATAGCATCACTTGTGCCACTGTCTGCGGTCGGAGGGAGCTGGTCCTCTTTTTGTCTCCCTGCGCCCGTGGCTGGCTTTGTCAATGCAGCACGAAAGAGCCCTGTCACTAAAAAGCAAACGGCTACGCACACCAAGTACGCCCATTGTAGAAGCCACCACAGCCACACTATCACCCGTGACTGACACTGCAGGGACGAATCGTCGTTGGGTCGCTCGTCCGAGTTCGATAACAATCCAAACAGTTCCAGCCGGTTTATGGTGACAGCCGTAGTCTCGGCGACCATTGAGTCTCGACGCCGATGTCGCATCGTAGAGATCAACTTACAGATGGCACTCCAGACAAACCATCCTTCACACAGTTTCCCGCTCACCTGGTTGCCCAGGATCAGATCGGCCAGAAGGTCCTCGACTAAAGTTCTAAGGGGCACGCTGTCGAGGTCTTCAGTCGGCAGCAGCACAGCCAAAGCACCTCGCGCCAGAAGCTGCCGATATGCAACCTCGTTATCATCCTGTTGGACGATTGTCGGCGGGCTGCGTGGGTCCGGGGTTGGAGAAAGAGCTGGATGTGGGTTCAGGGAATGATAAGTGACCCGTAGAGAGGAAGGAGAGGCAACGAGACTGGATCCTTGCTTCGCCGTCCTATATGCTGTATCCCGGCAGCACGGTGTCAATGCAACATATAGAGACAAAATCGAATCGCCGTGACCCGGCAATTCATGAAACAAGTAGAAATGAAATGCCGGGGAAAGAGGAAGCAAGATCTCACAAATAATGTGTGCCTCAACCAGGCGAGGAATTTCATCTAGAATCAACTGTTCGACATTAACGCGCCGGAATCTCTCCTCCAATGCCCGGGTACAGTGGGCTATGAGTTGGACGATTTCATCGACGAAGGTATGGTCTGGAGTGATCTTTGCGTACCACGCGTAAACGTATTCCTTGACAATGATCGCAATGATGGCGTACAACTGGATGTCTACGTCGTTCGAGCTGGTAAGTGGAGGTAACAACTCTTGGAGGGGTCGCGGAGTGGCTGCGGTGTAAGGGGTTGTTTGCGGACAGAGGACGCGGCGGATTAAGGGGATGGAAGCCTTGTCCTGGATCACCTCAAGCTGGTCAGAGCCTCTGGGGACCTTCTGCGGTCCAAATCGCGATGCAGGTTTTACTAGCACTTGCGGAGGATGCGATAATGTTGTTGCGGCCTGCGATGCGCTGGCCCGGAAAAAAAGGCCGCTCATCTCATCTCCTAGTGACGGCGGTCTTCAGATGAAGGAATCCACAATTAGCTAAGGTCACCCTAGAGAAATGAACTGCCCGCATATAAGGGGAATCTCAATGGGCCATAAATTGGGATCTGCTGCATTCTCCCAAGTGTCGGCTGAGCGGTTCTCTGAAGTCAATGACGTGGTGAGCGATGAGGCGCGAATTGGGAACACACTACTCATGACATATATGATGATAGTAGTAGTAATTAAAAAGGTTGCTTAACTGAATTGGATTGAGGGCTAGCGGGTTTTTGATTAGACCGCTTACTATAATTAACTTAGTTGCCTCAAAGGGTTGAAATGGCTTGCAGCCTTTTCCTCAGCTTTTGAGCTACAAACGCTAACTGTCCATGTGGTGGCTTCCATGTGACTGCAAAAAATGACGCGCGGTGAGAGGATCTGCCGGCAATAAAGGTTCAATAAAATCGTACGATGCGGCCTTCTTAAAGACCCGGCCTTTAATCCAGACTTCAAGATATGCTTAGACTACTAAACAAAGAAGGTATCTACTCGTCGGGTTGGCTTTACTAGTGATATCCTACAAGTCTGATTTCGTTATATATAACTGATCAAAACATTATCTTTAGAAGCTGCTGATTCAAACGTCAGTCATACCGATAAGCGTCGCGTCCGATACGCTTCTCCCATCTGTTGACTCTAGAATGTGCACTAAATGCCCTATTCTAGATTTCGTAAGAAATAAGGCAAACACTTGCTACTTAAAGAAGTATCTAACGTGTAAAGAGAAGGTACGTATTTAGCCTGTTACTACCGATGCCAAGGGACTATGTAGGAAAAGCCTCCTGTGTTTTTGAGGGCAGATAAGAATAGTCGGGATGGTCCTGAAACTGTTCTCTCAGAACATTGCAGCTATACGACGCAGGCGTTGTGCCCAGGTCTGTGGCGCCCAGCGCAAGAATGAGACTGTTGCTTTACCACAGACACTGCCACTATATCCTAGCTCTTCACTCTTTCCTTCGCCATCCGCCTCTACCTTTGCGAATGTTACCGGGAATACAACTGCGGGTGTTACTACCGTGAACAGCACGGGCGTCCTGAGTGTAGCTTCGTCCGTATGCTCGCTCCTGCACTCTTTTGACCCAGTATTCCCTAAATTCAGGGATAAGCTGCTGTTGATGGTGAATACGTTAATGGATGAGGATATATCTCACTCATTGCAGGCGCGCCTTCATCTGAATCACAATAGCACCAAGCTTAGAGCCTCGCAGCCATGCAAGCTCGGATGAGGTCACTAGAATTAAGGCATGATTGTCATCATCTCCCTTAATGGAAAACGGCCGCGAAGAGTTGCGCAACCGAAAATACAACCATACTGGCATAGCTTCTAAACGTTTTCCCTGTCACATGCACGGGGCTTTGTTTTGGCATTAAAATTTCTTGAGAGTGTAGGACGGTTGTGACTCCATTCTACAGTAGTAGCCTTACGCTTCCTGGGGTCTCAAATCATTCAACGCCTTGTCAATAGGCCACATTTTGATGGAGTTATGAATTTTTGAAGTTGTGGTGGTGCGGGGTGTGCAGATAGCACCGTGCACATAACCGGGAATACGTTTATTTCGTAAAAGCCACCGTGGACGCAGAATCGGCAGCGGACAGATGTCACTCTCCAGGTCAAAGGACTTACGAGTGGTAACTTGAAGGCCAAACTTGATACAATGGTTCATGTTAAACGCAGGTAGGCTCTTTTTCGGCGCCATGATGATGCTCGGACTCAAAGAGAGATAGAGGAAGGATACCTACCAGCTATGCACATTTTACCAAAATACCTATTTAAAGTGGGCTGGAGATGATTTGATAGAAAGCCGAATTCGTTGCCATGAGAGATGGTTCAACAATCATACTGCAGCCATTGTAGGATTGTGGCAAAGAAAGGGGATAGGAAACCTTTCTTAATAAGCCATGAGAATGACCCCACCAGCTGATCTCTGCATAATGCACATCCATTATCTAGCTGTAAAATCGAAGTAATTTACTATTGAAATACAACCCCGAACGCGATGCACCAAGCTGGGGGGGAATGAAGAAGGATGGTGACGAGGAAACAGATTCAAAACACCCCAAAAATTTTTGAGGTTCTATTACGACGCCTTGGGTAGCCCGGCGGAAGATCAATATGGGCCTGTTGTGATGAAGTTCGACCGATGTCATCAATGGTATGGATATGAATAACCATGGTGGTTCAAGCAAGCGCTGCTTTACTTCTTCAGCCTGGTCTGGATGAAGATCTGCGCCTTCATGCTGATTCACATGCTTCTGGTCATTGTCAAGATTAGCGATTGGGCCCTCTCCTGGACTGAAGGCAACACCGCTGCCCAGATCATCTTTGGCATGCTCCTCTTCCCGCTCATCATGACTGCGGTCCAGTGCTATATCATCGACATTTTTACCAAGAGTCCGGTCATGCCGCACCTCGATTCACCCTTCGAGGACGATAGCTTTGATGTCACCCTCCTGAGCGATGAGGATGGCGACGATGGAGACATTTGGGACGATGATTTGTCCGGGCAGCCGGCCGATTCACCTTCATCCGCGTCACTGCCACTTGGTCTGTTCCAGGAAGACAGACTTTCCGGGGAGGATGGGACGGGGGAATCTTACATGCGTTGTTGAGTTATGAGACCCTCAACCGGAGATAGCCGGTGTGATATTTGTATGGGTTGGGAATTTCTTTGTTTTTTTTATTATATATATTTTGGTCGTCCTGATTTTCCGACAAATGGCAGACTAGCACTAGAATGGGAGAAGTGGTTCGGCATTTGAATATTTGTTTATTAAACGGGACTGTACTTCCCCGGCTCCATCAAGCATGGGGAGTATTGGGCGTTGGGCTTTTATTTGGTATTCCCTACGCCCCCCTTATTTCTCTTTTCATCCTTCGGTTCCTGAGAGTTGATTTCCTCAGGGGCCCGACTAGACGTCCATGCATATACATCCTTGGGGTTGCTCATCCATAGTTAGTACATTAGGTACTGCAGGTACTCCTTACAGGGTACATCTTTTAATCATTTATTATGACATTTGTTTGATAGAACATGATACGATCGTAATACTGTAATATTTATATCACGGTATTCCATAGGTACTGATCATAGTACCTATAGTTCCTACATATTACCTACTATGTACATTGATGTACATGTATATACCCATAATAGTCTTATGTAATGTAATACTTCTATAACCGTGGAATGTGGCTTCTTTTTCCCGCCGTACTGATTTACATATGGTACCTTCGTATAGGTATTAGTACTATATTGCCGTATGTACCAGCTAGGCGCATGTATGTATAAATACCTGGGACTACCAAGCGGTTGTCATGCTTACCATATATGCTTTCATAGAATAAAACATTGCGGTGATCGTCAGTAGGCAACTTCGTTGAGCGGGGAGCTTATATAGAGTATGCTGGAATGAATACAGTATCATATTACGAGAGTGATACCTGCCGTATTGTTAAGTATTTATACTTTTCTTATCAATGTTACCGACCGAGTCCTACGAGGCTACAATGATAGTCATTAATAGAAGGAAGTTAGACACATATCGATGCCATAATAATCGCCTGGCAGCTTAGCCAGTCAGCTTGGGATGACAATAACATAAACTCTGATTTCGACTTGAGACCAAGATAAATCTGTCACTGGCACTTTGATCTATCATACAAGCGTCCTACCGCTGTGCTGCCGATGAAAGCAAAGCCATGTTGGCGGATTGGTAGCTAGCTGGATCATGCGGATTCATTAGGGAGAGCTGCCGTGCGCGCATATCGTAGTGCATAAGAGTGAAAATTCCGCCTGGTAGAATATCAGTCATAACTGCTGAAAGACCAGGTGAAAGGGGATACATGCGCCATATCTGCCGAGGACCCTGTGCGGCCTTTCCATTTGTCTCTTATCAAGGAAGAATATAAGTTAGTTCCAACAGGAAGGTAGCCGTCTTAAGGGGAAAAATGGTAGAAAGGGCTGATAATGGCGAGAAAATCTTGGAATAGACACTTTTCTGTCGGGTGGGCAGCATTGTAGCAAAAGAAAGTTATTAATCCTAGCTCCTAGCTTTCAACCTTTTTAGCGGCTTGCTCGGTGGAGTCACCATCTTAGCAAGTCACTCATGCCTCCAGGAAGATGCACCACTACTAGGTTTCACAGACGGCCAAGGCGCTTCTATCGACCCCAACATATTGGTAACTTTCAACAGATGGATCCTCGGGTTGACTACAAGTATAGTAACAAATAGTACATATCAGATGAAGATGGTACATTGGGTTGATAGATGCGGCTTGAAAATGAGGTCCATGATCACTATCCGTCTGTGAAACTTTGCAAGAAATGCACAACTAACCATCAGTGGGACAGTTTGCCGTTCCCCTGAGCAACAGCCCTACTCATTGTAACGTGTTAGAATGTATATTGATAGTTGTATTTTCCTACATACTAGTATATGTAGGATGACTGAGTCCTTTACATCTGACACACCCTTTCAGAGAAAGCAAGGCAATATCATACCATCGCTTTTCCTGGACCTCATGAATATAGCTCCGACAAGGAGAGCAACCCCGATCTAGTCTGGGTGTTTGATATGGTAACATATCTTTGAGAGCTTTTATAGTTGACGTGTTGTGGGTTTTACTCGACTTCTCAAGGCTACTAGTAGGATTGCTGGCATTCCTGCAACGCCAACATTCAAGCTAGCGATTCCCCTTCAGAGTGTAACGACCCAATCCTGAAGCATAGGTATTGTATTGAAGATACTAGCTACCAGGGCGGTCTATACTAAAATCCAAAGGTAGGGAAAGGAAAAGAAAGAGAAAAATAGAACATAAAGCGGAACAGAAGGTAAATAAACAAGGTGTGGGTCATGTGACCCCCATCCAAGCCTAGTCCGTCACACAGAGGGTCATTTGCAAATTGCTGTGATGGATCCGATCCGAGTGGCAAAGATATCGGCAAAACGGACCAGCCCGTAGTGTCATCCTTGTTAAACCCCAGAAACCGAATATCTAGTTGTGATATGAGGATTCCCTTTCTTTGCTTTCGAGTCTTTAGGGCGAAGGTTCTGTATCTTATTAGTTCGCCGAGGTGTTAAATACCACTCGGTCAGAAAGGGGTGCACAGTTTTCTTCTTACAACCTAATAGTATCTGTGTTCTAAGCCGCTTATCTAACACGAGATCGCAAATAGAAGTCTTGGCCGTCACGCGCACGCTGCCACCAAATGCACACCCCTCAATATTTATATGTCACATCTTTAAATCGTGTAGCATCGCAACCACCAATCGGATTCAAGAAGCGCTTGCTGTGTTAGCACTTCAGGAATCGCCTAATTACAAGGGAACTGCTGGGGAATATGGAATCTCTAGGACCGTGCTGTCGCGTCGCCATAGAGGCTTTTGTAGGTCAACTTAAGAAGCCACAGAATTTCAATGTTTATTATCGAGCCAACAGCAGGCCGTGTTTATAAAATATATTAATGAACTCTCCGAGGCCGGGATTCCCCATACACCATCAATGGTTGGAGAATTTACGTTTGAAATCGGTCGGAAGCGCCGGGAGATCATTCGGTGTCGCGCTTCGTGGAGACCCATAAAGCTATATTGAAGTCTGCGTACTTACACGGTTCTGATTTAAAGCACAAACGAGCAGACAATTACGATATGATTAAGAAGTACTTCGACCTAGTATGTATTCTGCTTTTTATCCAGTTCCGCGCTTATAATATTACTAGGTAGCTATTAAAGTCTCCTAATACGGGGTTGAATAACATAACTGCTATAATATGGACGAGAAGTGCTTCACGATTCGAAAGCTGCAGAAAATTAAGAGGGTATTCAATGTGCAGCATTACGCTAACGGCAAATTGCGGGGATCTGGGGAGGAGACGGCCTTAATAACTTGCATATGCGCAAGCGGCGAACACCTTACTATCATCTATTCTGCCAAGACAGACAACCTCCGGACGTCCTGGCTTGAAGACTTTGAACCTGACAAGCATACCATCTATTTCACCTCATCAGAGAAGGGCTGGACAAATGACCGGCTTGGGTTCGAATGGCTGGAGCTTTTTGATCGCTACACCAAGGCAAAAGCACGCCAAGGTCGCGATTGGAGAGTTCTATGGATTGATGGTCACGGTAGCCATCTCTCCATGGAGTTCCTTAGCTGGTCAATCGAACATAGAATCTATATAGCCGTTGTCTGCGGCTACTATATATCAGTCTATTCAGCCCTCTGGCCTCTTATTGCTCCACGAATCTCTCTAGTTTTACAGCAGCTACATGTGGCCATATTATATACGTGTCGGTAAGCAAGAGTTCTTTGCGTTATTCTGCCTAGCTTTCGAAAGCCTTCTCAAAGAAAAACATCGACAGTGCGTAGAAGAAATCAGGTACCTGGCCCTAGAATCCCGGGCTGATCCTTGACGCGATCAAGCCTGATAACCTTGATGTCATGCTGAGCGAGCCTTATGCCCCGCCAATAACTCCTACAACCGAAATACCCCTTAAAAGGCTATAGATGCCGCTGATAAGCAGGCTACATACGACGTTATCGAGAAGCTATAGGCGGAGAACCAGATCCCTAAGCACCAAGTTTGCGGCTACAAGGAAGTTCTTAAATACAAGGAAAGGTATAAAAGGGCAAGCCTCCCTCCGTTCGAGCCCCAGGAGGAAAAAATATCTAGCTGGTATAGCCTCCGGAAGGTTGATACTGCCCGAGAAAGATTAAGGTAGCAGGAAGAAAAGAACCAATAGAAACTGTTCAGAGAACAAGAAAAGCTTCAAAAGAAGCAGGAGAAAGAGGAGAAACAACAACAGATGGCTGCGAGAAAGTTGGAGAGGGCAAGAGCCCGGGAAGGGAAAGTAGCCCAAGAGGCTGGTAAGAGGGCCTAGAGGGCTATTCAGAAGCAGGCGGCTAAACAATCCCATCGGTTTCGTGCGCTGGGCGCGTGCGCAAGCCGCCACAGCACCTAGAATAGTATGTATTATAGTCTACATCACATAATATGGTCTGAGGAACAATGGTTAATTTAAGCTTATTATGTGTTGTAGTAGTTGTGCTATTCAATGTCAAAGTTGGCATGTCTTGAAATCGACGTGCATCTGGTGGCATTGTGCACGTGACAGCCAAAACTTTTACAACCAGTGAGCTTGGTCCGTATGCAACCAATGCACCCTCAGCGCCATGTTGCAAAGTGTGTATTTTACTATGTATAGTACGTATGTCTCAACGCAATGTCATGAGCCTAAGATACTGCCATAACTTTTGCAGGCTGGAGTCCGGAGTGTAGCTTACGCTAATTTGCACCTGACCGTTGTGAGCGTGTACCATCCATGATCTCCACTCCGGCACCGGAGAAAGTGTTTCTCCGATGTCACCTGACATTCACC
>JAHQZX020005007.1:0-31004 GCA_019804575.2 Pseudotulostoma volvatum
CACAAGAACACATCACTTGATTTCATCATTACCCTCAAAGATCATCCATCATATGAATAAACAGTAGAATCTGACAAGAGCATATAACTATATCATTAGCTCGGTGCATTCCGCTTGCTACCCAAATAAGCCAGGTTTTATCTCCGATATTGCCAAAATCCAGGCTACAGAGAAGAACCGTCCTTGAAGCCTAGCTCAGCGCCCTTATCAAGCGCTGTAAGGATTGGCTTGAAATATTATGGCTCCCAATCCTTAGGTATACTACCATAGTACTAAAGATGCATGATAGAATTTAGGCAGAGGAGGTAAACCATGAACCTGTATGTACGCCCTGCTTTGAGCAGTCTTGTACTCCGAAATTAGTAACTTCTGAATTGTAGTTAAGAATCCAAATTATCCAAATTATAGATGTAGAAGGGAAAGGGCCAATATGAAGTTCTAGGAGAGGATCTATATATTCATGTATAAGAAAAGGAATGTTTTCAAGTGCAAGCCTTTCACCGATAGTGTTATGGCGGTAATCCATCATACTGGTATTGCGTGGGCTTAATCTATAGCTAGTTCAGTACTAAGAAACGCCAACTATCATCGATATCTATAGCTATAGCCAGCACCAGGTAATAACAGAAACCTTGTGTGGAAACCTCGATAAGATAAAGCACCAAATCAAACCTATCTTACTTCTTCTCCAGCCGGATAGACCAATGATTTTAGTGTTCACCCCGCTGGGCCTCTGTACAGGTGGCACCACTCGGCTCGGCCAAAAAGAGACATCGAAAAGAATTATTATTTCGTGAAGGTCGTGCACGTGACCTACAGCATCTCTCCCATGTACATTACCTAATATGATCTGCGGACCTTCGGCTCAATGCTAGGCTAGCTGAATGCTCATTGGTCCTGGATGGATTTGAGCCACGAAGTGATGGGCCACTGCATAGACACTTTTCAAAGGTCAAAGGTCAATAATCTATTGGTGTCGTCATAAATTAAAGGTGAGTCATTCATTATGTCTTCCTATTTCGGTCCGCGAAGGTTCTGGTTAATAATAAAGCGTTTGGCGCCCATTGGGGTTCCAATTCTTGGTAACTTGTCTGCTGGAAGGACTTTAGCGTAAGAGGGAAAGCCACTTCAGGTTCCTTTACGTACTTGTATCATACATACATATCTATAGTACAATGGGCTGCATACGAAAATGGTAGCAATCTCCCATGTAGGTATAATAAGATAATATGTTATTGCGGGTGTGGAATCTGAATATCCTCCGCACTATCATCCTCGTATGCAGGCGAGGGCGAAAGGCACACATCAAAGCTTTATTATAATCAATCGCAATACAACATTGGTAAATTCTCCTTTGTTTGTGGAAAGTCAGTGGAATTTGGATTTAGCCGGTAAAGAATTAAAAGTACAGTACCGTTGTAGTACTTAGAATACCGTCGAATCTATGATCGTAAAACGTGTATCTATCAAGTAGGAACAGATGCATATAATAATAATAATAATTATAATAATAATAAGACAAAAGAGAGCATCGCCTTGGTGCATGTTATTATTAGCATTCATGCCGACAAAAAGTTGCCCAATATAGTGATAGCATGTGATTTTTGTTTGTCTTTGTGTGTGTCAGCGGGGGTGGGTCACGGGACCGCGGGTTCCGGAACGCACCTCAAATGAAAAAAGTACTTATTCTTACCGTATGCGCCATGTACATATAATTAAACCACCAAAAAGCGGAAAGTGGAAAGTGGATGGAGATGTCATAGTTTAGTTTTGACTTGTTATCCTAGCACTGGATGGATATACAGACTGATAATGATAATGAAGTACTGACTTCTTTCCCTGCAACCCATATTAATATGACTCCTCTCCTCTTCCATCGGGACATGGAAGAATCGACGGGGCTTGAGGATAGAATCTCTTCTCAGCTTACATACGAGAGTAGGTACAGAGCCCTATTCTAGTCCATTCCGATATAAAATAACCGGCTCAATCATTCCTAAGAATTGCCTGGTCAGTTATTAACCTAGTAGAAATAAATCGGGTATATAGGTAGATTGCCTATCAGACTTATAGACTGATAGATAGGACAGAGTCCCTACTGTATAGTTAGTTATTAATGGGTTACTCTGACCTTCTTGGGAGATGATTCATTCAGTCCTCATGACTCCTCAACATCCCTACCCTTCCCTTCCCACTCTCTTCTTTTCGATCCCGTCCTCCACCCGCTTTGATGGTCTAAAGCTTTTTGATACGCAAGTTAGAACTCAACCTAGTCTCCCTTCTCTATGAGACAAGTAATCTGCATCTGGAACTCCGCTCTCTTTGAATACCATCCAATCTAGTCGCCTCATCCTCGCCACTCCGGCCATGCCACCTCATCACGTATTCCTTCTTTCATCGCTTGCCTAGCTGGCTCGCCACGTCTCAATTCGTACAATAAATGTCCTACTTCCTCGCCATACTCATGACTGAGTGCTCCGACAGACGTTGCAATCCACGATGCCTATCTTTCAAGAGCCAGACCCAGAGGGGTCTTATCCACTATGGCCGGCAGGACTCCCCGTCGATTACGGTCATTCCGCTCACTTAATCACAAATCCGAATGTGGTAGGAGCCTGTACATGGGATCTAGGACTGAGTGGTACATCTCCAGTGGATTCCGAGATGGAAAACTACAGTCCCGCGAAGTTGCAGACCAGTGACCGTGAAGAGCTGATCCGGTGTATCAAGCGAGGCGAAACCCCAACATGGGTCCCCAATTACTCGGTATGTCCAGTATTTGCTGCTGTCCCAGGCGAGCAAAGCGGGAGGTTCTACAAGTCGGGCACTCAACCCGTCTTCGTTCATCTCGGCTAATTGGATTAAATAGCTAGGAGACTACGCTATCACTGATGGCCCTCCCTCGCATTCATGGGTTCAAGGACTGCAAAAGATAGAGACACCAGCTCCTCAAAGCATGAGCGAGGCCAAACAGGGCCCTGATAGCAAAGAAGCACTGGTTTCACCAGCTGAGATTGAGCGACCAAGGTCGGCTTTACACTCGGGCGACTTCAGAGAGGGTTGCTCTGATATCGATGCATCCAACCTACAACAAACACACCCTATCTTCGGAAGTCAACAAGATTCTACGGCTTTCGGACCGCTAGGCTCGTCACCTACCACACCATGGTTTAATCCTTCGCTTCCTCTTTTCCCGAAACATAATGAATCTGGACTTCTTCCGGAGCAGCCGGTCCTAGTCCCTCGGTCTCAGGCACCGTCATTGGGATCATTTCCTTCAAGTTATATCCTTAAAGCTCCCACGAGTCCTCTTGTTTACCAAGCAACTAATACGGACTTTAATTCGCCTCCGAATCACGACCGAATGGATTTCCCCCCTGTGATTAATGAGAATGCTCGGCGCCGAACCTTACCTCCGGAGACCTTTCGGCAATTCCAAGCTTCACCTCCGACAAAGTCTCAGGGCATTAGTTTCACTCGACCATATCCGCCTCCAAGACGTGATGGTTCATGTGGATTTCAAGCCCATCAACCACGGCGATCCTTGACTTCGACATACACACTTCAACTAGCCTCCTCACCTCAGACCCCGTATCGCTCAAGGCGGCCGTCCTTTGCAACAGACACGTCTCCACTACTCCATGCTCCGATGGTTGGCTCATATGAAGAGTCCATTCTCCGCGGAAGAATGTCGATAACACCCTCGAAACCGCTGGACTTCACAGCTCAGATTGGAGTGTTGGGAAAGGGAAAATGTAAAGCGAACTTGAGATGTCCACCTCATGTTACGGTTCCTTTCCCGGCCGTATTCTACAGCTATCCGGCTTCCGGGAATGGCCGGTCCATTGCTGATGATAGCCCAAGTCCTTACGTGGGTCTCATTGACCTTGAAAACTCCCTCACCAGCGAAGGAGCCAATGAGAATAGGCGTCGGGGACGCCGCCATAGCCCCGGAGAGCATATCGATCACAGCTCAGACGAGCACGGCCACATCCAGGCCAGACGCGCCGGGAAAAGGGAGCCTCGAAAACGCGAGAAAAAGTTTGCGAGACCAGATTCACTGAAAGCGCCGCCTGGGGGTTGTTATAGAATCCCCCAACATGGCCAGCTGCAAATCGTGATCAAGAACCCTAACAAGACCGCGGTTAAACTCTTCCTTGTCCCTTACGACCTAGGAGGCATGGAACCGGGGACTAAAACATTCATCAGGCAAAGAAGCTATTCAACAGGGCCAGTCATTGACATGCCTCTGACTACTCCACAAAATCTGCCTGCGACTTCTTTGAAGTCAATTGAAGGTTTTAAAGATAAGCCTACTCTGAGGTACTTGATTCATTTAAACATCTGCTGCCCGTCGAGGGGTCGTTTTTACCTCTACTCCACCGTACGCGTTGTCTTCGCCAACCGAGTGCCCGACGGTAAGGAAAAGCTCCGGAATGAGATCCAATATCCTGAGCCTCGATACAGTCCTTATAGGCCCGCCAAGGAGGCCGCGATCAACAATGTCGGAACCCGGTTGATGACCGGGAAATCTTTTCGAAGACGGAATTCTGGACCAGGCCTCATTATCGAAGATCATCTACTAGCTAGTGACATGACTTTTATACGCTCTCCATACCTTCACTCTTGCCATGTCGGTTCTGCCTCTCGTGTTGATGCGATTCCGTTCCAGTTATCGCCAATACTAGTTAAAAAGCGGGCATTACCCGACAGTGATTTCTCTCCAAGTAATCGGAGCCAATTGCGGGAGACATCTTCACCTCGCTCTCCCGGTGCAAGGGATGTCATGACCCCTGCCAAGATATCATATCTCAGCTCACCTTCAAACTCCGGCTCACCACAGACAAACCTAGGCGGGAACAACGATCTCTACAGTAAGCTTAGTAAGGGAGACGTGGGATATGGTGGCTTCCCATTTGGGTCTCTATCTGGTGGCTCGGATGGAGGAGAGAGTTTGCTTGCCAAGGAGCTGAGGGGATTAGATGTGAAGATCCCAAAGCCTCCGAGCTCATAATTGACGCATACGCGTCGGTTAAACTCCCTCGACCTTCCTTATGGTACAAAATCGTCTCTCTTTTGGACATATAAAAGTACTCTGGAAATTATTTCATGGACGTCAACGGGTCTTTTTTCAAGTAGGCGCGGCGCAAGAGGACAATATATATATATATATATACCCTTTCCTTTTTCTTTGTCTTTAATTAACATGGGCACTCAACTTTCATGACAATCAGGACCGGTACAATAATTTCAAATCTTCCACTGCGGGCGCCATATGGAGGTGTCATCTCAGGATGGATCAACCGAAGCTATTTCGCCGGTTGAGTGTTACCTGACGTCATTTGACTCGGTTTATGGTGAAAATAATCTCCACTTAAGCCTCTACATGTGTCATACATAGACATATACTAAATGTAGGTGAATCCAAGTCACATACCTATATTCATGTGACAATATATGATATAAAATGGTTATGTGAATTTCACCTGATCTAGTCATCTGGCTTCTTGTAAGCATCTATTCTCATGCAATAAGATCTAACCCGTCATCAGGACCCCTCAGGATGTCTACTTATGATATGTATTCATGATATATAAGGCAGCTGTTAGGGAAAAGAGAAAACCGGAAATATTAGCGGTCAGGGTTCAGATAGGTATATATATATATATACGTACAATAGTATTGTGACAATCTATCGATATGATATCTTGTTAAATGGAATGAATAATGCTATAGCTAGCAATTCTTCGTGAATGTTCTTGCTTATTCGATACCTATCCCATACATTTAAATATTCAAGTTCCTCGCCAAACAGCTGATGATCTATACTTTTATTGCTACTAGTACTTATAAGCCTCTTCTTATATGATGATAATTGCCCAATGATTCATACTAAATCACTGCCTACTATAGTGATGCCTAGCTCACTAACGAACCGTATTATTAACTTAGGCACATACATTATATGATGTGTATCATGTATATATATCATGTGCCTATTCATCTAGGTTTTGATTTTTTACTACATGCTATACTCTATACTATGGACTTGAAGGTTGGTTGGTACTAAATGTATCATAATACATATTCATTCCATCAAGTAACGAAGAACCGTAAAAGTTGTTTTGTTTTGTTTCTATTCTCACGAAATATCCACCGAACCCCCCCTTCTGCCTATTAATGCTTCTTATCTTTCTGCTCTAATCCCTCTTTTTTTTTTCTCCTGCACAACGAAGTCTATTTTGCATAGGTTATTCCTACTAATGAGAAATTACTACCCCCGGAGTCTTTCCGGCCGGCATCTAAAAAAAAAAAAACCACACATCCTTGATACAGTCTCTTCAATTTATATCGGAAACTGTATCACAACTGTAAGTTGTAATGTGAGATGTTGTATGGCTACGCTACTAGAAGCCGTTACTTTCAATGGAAGGATGGATTTGTTGAAGAAAAGGAAAGAAAAGGAAGGAAGGAAGGAAGGAACATGAGGGAAAGTTGGCAAAGAACACCATATATCTACGTTGTTGGCACGTTGGTACTAGACGTGACGTGACTCCCTGGGCTCTAGCCCGTTACAATAGGACTAGACTAGGACAGTTAAGATAGGACTGCCCGCCGAGTTAGGACCGTAGGTAGTCGAGTTGGGGAACGGGACGGGGAATAGAGACATAATTTCGAAAGGCTCCATTTCCAAGTTAGGCTTAGGGTGTCGACCATACCATGAGTGTATTACGAGCTTCGTCTCCTATATACTTCCTAACTTCCTGGATCAAATTTGTCAAGCCAAAGTTGACAGCCATGAATGAAAAACAAGTGGACACTGAGTAGTGCCGGTCCCTCCCAAGTCATAAAGAGCCAAATCTTTCCCCAAAGAGCCCCCTACCTACTATTTCGCTCAGTGGGTTACTTGCGTCTGTTAGCGGGCAGTCACATATTGGCAAGTGGTGGGGCTGGAGGAAAGAATAAGAGAAAGATAAATATATTATCATTTTCTATCTTCTTCCTGCACGGATAGTATTTGCTATGATAAACGCGTATGAGATAAAAGAGTGAAAGTCGAGTATTCGGAATAAATATATACATTCTTATCTCCCATGCTACTCCCACGCAGCTGCATTTCAGAGACGCTAGAATTGAATAAACTGCGCTGGCCGGTCAAGAATTCTGCAATCTTTTGCGCCTCATGATTGTAATTCCCGTATCATGCGCCGTGTTTCGCGCTGAAAGTGACTAGAACGTTTGCTTGGGCTCTTATCCCATATACTGGTTTCGTTTGCATTTTTGGTTAGGTGAAATGGGTCCCAGTGTCACTCGTCCATTCTGAGCCTCTGCCCGCTCAAAATCAATGAACATCACCTGACGACATTCCTCATTCCAGATCATATTCCCGGGTATCAGGTCCCTGTGAAGCACACCGAGTCTGTGAATCTCTTGCAAAGACTTCCCAGCTTGTTGAATCAGCCGATTTGAATCAATTCCATGCCACTTTGCCAGCGTCCTCCCAGCATAGCTCATGAAGATTAAATGAACGATCTCTGCAATGCCGTCATACGAGAACGGCTGACGAAGATACAGGCTCCCAATTAGTACCGGCACGGAAATCCCTTGGATTGGAACAAGGTGCGAATACATAGACTCCTCATGCTTGGAGCACTCAATAAACTCGGCTGGTACACCTTTCCTAACAAATGTATATCCGTATGACCATAGTGTCACTTTGAAAAGGGCCCCACGCGTCCCATGGATATGTAGTGACTTGCACCCGAGTTCGGAGTCGGGCCCTACGGCATTGCTGGAGAGTTGTTGGCCCAACAAATCAATAAGCATCATCGGGTTTAGTTGATGTCGATCCACTCCATGATCCAACACATTAGGGCACTTTTGATCCAATATTCCTCCCGTATGCAAGCCTCGAAGGCACCGTTGTGTACAATACTGCCGAGACTTCCCTTCGGACTTTGAGCCTGATTTTGCAGAAGCCGCTGATGATAGCAAGGCCAGTGGATGGGGAAACTAGGAGCCTCGGGGCCTTCGGCAAGGAGTATCCGGGTCAAATCCATCACCCGCCTCATCATCATCATCATCATCGGGCGACAATCGTCCGTCTAACGGATGACAGGATGTGGCCATTGCAGACTTCGATCTGGTCTTCACAGGAGACATACGGCAGTATTCAATCCGACTCCGTGACAGTTAGTAGCCGGGAGACGGAATATTCTTCTCCGAGATTTCACCGAGAAGGTCGTCGTATACCATATCCCACGTTTTCAGTCGACTCACTGCCCAGTTCCTCCAACCAGGGTCTCGTAGGGGCACTCGCAAAGCTCGAAGAGTGAAGGCTAAAACTTGACCAAGTGTGGTCAGATGCAACCGGTTATCGCTATTCAGATCACCAGTCCAGCCCGTCGATTTGCCAATATCCTCTTTTGGTACGGATAGATAGTAGTATATAGTGGAAGGATCATCATGAGGCACACGAAGGAATATAAACGCTTCACCAGTGCTCGCATAGGCATACTCGTATCCGCCCTCGATCATGTAGGAAAATAGTTGCGTAATGACTGCTGCTACGGTGCGACGGCAAATGTCTTCAGGCTCTTCATCTGCCTGATAGCGGACGACCTGGTCCAGTTCCATATCCTGAAGTCCGGCTTTGATATGAGCGAGAGAAAGCTTATGGGGAGCTTTGTACTCGATAATAAAGGCCGGCACCTTCTCCTCTAGACCCCGGTTATACACACAAAACTGGTCCGCTCGAGGCCGAGGGGGCCCTGGCTACGCGGGCCTCTGATTCCTTTCCGGCGGTGAAGCCGGCTGTCTAGCCTTCCCTGATCGCCTCGCGGCTTAGCGGTCTGAACGATGTGGTTGTTCCTGCGTCAAGCCCAAAGAGCTCATCTCTGTCACGATTCTGGACTCGTCTGTTAGAGTATTCGCATGATTTTCGAAAGTGACATCTCCTTTAAGACAAAACATTTGTCGAAGTCGAGGGTTCGCATGGAGTTGTTCGATGATGGAAGCAATCCGCGACTCCACAGTATGTCGTTGAAAATAACCTAAATCCAGCTCTGAGTTCAGCATCCTTTGTTGCACCTCTTTGCCAGATTCCTTCAATGCAAGTAATGGTGTAAAATGGCGCTCGGTAACAAAATCGGTGTCCGTAAGGTCCCTCCATATTACCATCTGCTCCTGTGAGAAATCTGTCCACTCCAGGATCATATCCGGGGGAAGTTTATGGTCTGCATTTGCAGGGTCACCCTTTGTTGACAATTCCTCCTTCTGGATGGTCAGACCGAGAAATAAGTGCTCATGGCAAGCATTGAGGAACTCAGGAAGTGCGGTGTCCTGAGTTTGGAGTCTCAGTTGCTGTTCGGCTTGTTCACGGCGTTGTTGTTCTTCTTCAAGGCGTCATTCGGACTCCTCTAGACGCCGGCGTAATTCAGTTATCTCCTCGAGGGACATTCTTGATGTTGTACTGATTGACAATCCACAAGAAAATATGTTGTGGTGTTGCGATGGTTCTGCCAAAATAAACAAAGCACTAATTGGCTATACCTAATCAGGGTTGGCTATTTATTACTCTTGTCGGTAGAATACGGTATACACATTATATAAGCTAGTACCTTGCTTTTGTTTATTCTTGTTCTTATTTTTCTTGTCTATCTATCTAGATATATAGAAGAAACATGAAGGCTCTATTGATGTCCTTCGATCCAGTTCCCATATTTCAATAGTTTGGGAGTTCCCATTGCTTGTAGGATCAGAACTCCTATACTTTCTTACTACTGTTGGATTCTCCCAACGGTCTTCAGTCTTCACCGTTCCAAACCAACTATGGAAGTTGCTACTATTTGCAACAGCTGGTTATACCGATAGAACCTGTCTCTTACAGCATATGCATATTGGCTTCAAACTCGCCAAAAGACATCAAGTAGATCATCATATCATAGTTATTATCGTTATCAAACTATGTCCAAGAAGACCTAGGTCCAATGGTCCCACCTAACGACTGCGAATGTCTCTATCAGACTACCGGGAACATGGACAACTCAAGTATAGTAGGTGAGTTGGCTGCCACCCGAGACTACCTAGCTAAACATATAATTTGTAGTAATAATAAGACTGAAATTTTTTATCATGCTATGACCATAAGTAGTAAGTAGTTCTTCTCCCCCACAGTAAGCCTAGCTAGGTGTGCGAATCTTACACTAGATATATAATCATTATGTACATATATTGTTATAAAATTAAATTTCTATTCATACCATATAGTACATATATATGATACGTACTATAGAAAATAATATGGACGCGCAAATCATGAGACTTGACCTACGGCGGTAACAGGATAAGGTAGGTAGGATATATATATATTTTTTTGTAAATCAAATATATAACGATAGGTATTTAATCATATATCATGAAATGCTAAAAGATATTTACGGGCCGGGAATCTAAAGGTAGTAGTAGTACTAGTAGCTTATTACTATATACCTTGAATGTTAATGTCGTGGAATTCGGAGTTATGGACTGTAACAACTTGAACAATAAGAGAAACCCTGCCCTTTTTGCTTATTATTTGAAGACGAAGTGGGGGTTAGACCTATTCATGAATTGTTTCGCCGTGATTGTTGAGAGGAAAGAAAAAGATTTTGATTGTTACAGAAAAGGGGAAAAAAAAGCTGTGTCAGCCTTTATTTACTTCCTGCCTTAGGGGGTCAATTCTCCCGGGCCGATTCATCCCCAGAAGCGCAATCCTCCCGAGCGAGTCCTCTTTTGACCACGAACCTAGCCAGCATGTTCGACTATTTCGCTGAAGACGACACCACTTCTGATATAGCTCCGGATTTGCTCAGGGAGGGGGCACTCCTTGGTATCGTCGGTGTCCTCTTTCGGCGGGAGCATAATGTTCACCCCCGTACACTTGCTAGTAAACACATCTGTGCCTAGGCTCTGCGGCGATAAATAGATGGTTGCCCCATCCACTTGGTCAAGCAACAGGGTGGGCACCACGCCATCAATCTGGAGAGCGAACTTGGGGGACTTAATCACCTCCAAGCTGCTTACGAGGGAGTCGATAATAATAGAAAGGCCGTTGCAATTGTCGACAGAAATAGCATTGGCTTTACTGGACACTTTGATGATGGTCTTATTACAACGGGATATCAGGATGGAGTGGTTCTGTTGAGCGGCGATCTCAACAACTTCTCCCGAATTTTCGAAATTTTCGACTAGCCACTTAGTTCCTTCCAGCTCTTTCTTGGGAGGTTTCTTCACACGCATACTTTCAGGCTTGGGCTTCTTGCTAGGGGCATATGACTTGCCAGGCGAGGCGGTTGAAGTAAGGCTGGTGAGGGAACCACTGCGTTCGGGAACTGTCCCTCCAGCACGAAGGCCGGGATTCTTATGGGTCATTTCAGACTTGTCAACCTTGCGGAGGTTCGAAGTAATAGCATCACCCTGACAGTTTAGCTGAGCGAAAACTGCCGACATGTCTTGTGTAGGGGCACCCGAGGGACTTGGAATGTTAGTAGACAGGGGTGGAGGAGGCGGCGGTGGTGGTGGAACCCCAGAAACATTGAGAGTTGGAGCGGGTGGGGGAGACGGTGGCGGTGGAGCGGCCCTGTTGAGTCCGGAACCAGACTGGATCTGCCTCAGAGCTTCTAGGGCATCAATGCCGCTTTGATTGTTCCATGTCAGGCCGGTCGGGTAGTGGCTCCTGAGATATGCAGCAAGGGACTTGAAGACACGGTAGTACGCCTGAATATATTGGACATGAATGAGATCCCTAATGAACATTAGTACTATACTTGGAACAGTAAATGGAGACACATCTACCTACTGTTCTTTAAACTCCTTTAACACTTTGTTTCCATAATATTCAACTCCTCCGAGTGCTTCGATAACAAAATCCGCAGGATTCGTATTGAGGATCCAGCCCATAGCAACCATACCTTCCGTGATCGCGCTCAAATGGTTAAAGAGAGGCGATGCCCTGTTTGATTCCCGGAGGGCATTAATCGCGTCTGAAGCCTGATGGAGCTCGGTCATGAGCTCCGGCAACTCAACTTCTGGCTCTTTCGCTTTCGTAGTCACGTAGATATAAGTCCGCACTGCCTGAAAAGCGTGGAGCACAGCTTTAGACTGCCGTGTTCATTAACTTCCGCTATACACCTGTTGAAAACTGATAGAGAGGCCCGGCTTACCGGTTCGGCGACTAGACCTCCGATGACATCCCCAATCTCCACAAATCTCCACACATCACCCTTGATTAGGGAATCGAAATCCTCGATCTGCGGGGGTATAGGATCAACGATTGGGGCTGGAGAAGACAGCTCCGGCCTTGGTGGCTCGGGGACTATCGGTTTGTAAGCTGTTGTAAGGTGTACATTCCTCACTGTATCGAAGGACATTGCCATATCCTCGAGACGTGAAGTCGCAGCCTCCAGCCTGTCGTGAGCATCATAGTTAGCTTCAGAGAACGGATGGGGAGACGAGTTGAAATATAAGGTATCATGTCTCACTCTAGGCAACAAAAAGTGAATACTTACCGCTTTATCAAGGTGGTCAAGTTATGCATATGATTGTTGGTCACCATCTTGCTGGTTTATCAATAATAAGGTGAAGCCTGATCTTTGGTATGGCTTGTCAATGTCTCATATATCCCAGGGAAACTCCGTCAAACTGAAGACGCTTTCGTATGTTGAGAAGGCTAGCCTGCTTCGAGTTGGTAAAAACTCCTGGAAACGTAGTATTCTATATGGTCATTTCAACTATATACATATGAGAATCTCTCAGCAGGTATGGACCTTAGGTTAGTATATGAGTACCTTGTGTTTATTAGTATTTTGAAGAAATGGGATGACGATGAAGGACGGACGAAATCACCGGCAGAATCCACCACTAGCTCTTCTCTCCGCCTTGGTTGGAAACGTATGTATGAGCTCGACTTGATCAATCTGACCCGCTTGCAGTTCACAATACTCTTTCGGTGCACTCCACAATAGTCTGAAGTGAAAAAGAGAATCGTTACAGGATCCCCCATTTATTTCTCCATGTCAGGCTCGGAGCGGGCTGAAAAGCGCCTCGGCAATGGAGTCGAGTTCTACACTTTTGCCATGTTCATCCTAGGTAAGACCCGTCTTCGCTTTGGGTTTATCACCTCCGTAACGGTATATGCCTAACTGGGCATTGCCACCCGCAGATGACATTGAATTCGAAGGTGGCGTTGTTTCGGTGTATGGCATCCTAGGCGGGGCAGCATCTTTCGCCATTATCGGGGCCCGTCTTGTAACGGGAAGGGAGCACTCGCAGTCTATTAGTTGGATCCTCGACATGGGATCAGATTTCCCGCCGGCAATGCTGGATGTGATTAACTCATGGAATACGGACTGCGTTCTTCGCGAGAACAAGGAGAGGTTAACTACAAGAGCATGGAACGGCTACGGCCCGAATGAGAAGCGAGGTTCGTTCGTCACTGGGACATGCTGTGGCCCGCTCGAAAGCATACTGATTGTCAAAGATTTCAAATATTTAACGCCCAAGTTACGGATAGAGCCGTATATGCTCTCCGAAGCACAGGTCTTCTCGAAAACGTTTCATTTGGTATGCTCGTCAGAGCGCTGTATCAACATTGTTCAAGAAGTCTTGCAAAGGAGAGAACGGCTACAGCAGCAAGGTTGCATCACATCTTCATCTCCTGCTCGTCCGATCTTTGTATGGGAGCCGGTCCCGGATTGCTGTACACCAGAACACCAAGCCAGGTTTTTTACTGCCAGCAGACTCGTAGATGTGGTGAGTCCCAATGCGTTGGAGCTGGGTATGATGTTTGGCCGACCGGGGTGGAATGAGGAAGATATCAGCGATCGAGAGCTGGTCCAAACGATCCTGAATTCAGGTATCGGTTCGAACCACAAGGGAGTGCTTGTAATCAGAGCTGGGAAAGATGGTAGTTATTCTTACGTTAAGAACCAGAGGGGACTGTGGCTGCCAGCATATTATCAAGCAGACAGGACCCAGCGGCTGTCTGTGGTAGATCCGACAGGAGCCGGGAACTGTTTTTTGGGAGCTCTCGCGCAAGGCATGGTAAGCGATGGACGGACCGCTTTGCAGGCGATTGATGCTGTTCTGGGGCCGTCATATGCCTGGAGCCAAATAGTAAGCATGTGGGGAAGTAACGGTCTGACTCCCAAGGCCTTAATCTGCGCAACAGTGGCAGCAGGGTTCGCCGTGGAGCAGGTAAGCGTGCCTCTCATTTCAACAGCTGCCGACGGAAAAGAACTCTGGAATGGGTCTTCATTCATAGAAAGACTTTGTCTGTATACACAACGGCTGTACAACACCTTTGAGGACCCCTCACCGATAAAACATTGGCTAGTTGATTGATAAGATTTTATACCATGCAGAATGAAAATAGAAATAGAACCGTCCGCTATGTTGTCTCTCCCAAGCTATGATTGATTTCTTGCTGCCTCTCGTTTCTCGTGCTCGACGATTTCCTTGCTCCAACTAGAGAGAGTAGTCACAATCAGCTTCGAGCACCTTAGGTGGGGGTTCTCCTTTTCAACTAACTAGCGACTTGGAAAAAATCTCCCGGGTTGGGGCATTCTATCGCGATGCTCTCGCTCGGCACTAATGCTCCAGGCGGCCGCCGCAATCCCGAGGATCACAGCTCCCATGATGGCCGTGTTGGCCTTCCAGTTGGCTGGTTGCGCGTACCAACCTCCAGCGGGTGACCAGACCTCTTTCGGGTACCTGTGAAAACCGCGGTGAGCTCGAGGGCTCACAGCGCAATCAATTGACGTAGGAGATAGGTTCGGTTCACAAGGACATACGGGATCTTGCCACCACCTCCCATCTTAAATCGGAGCGGGGAAAGCGGAATAAGTGAGAGATGTGCGCGACGGGAGATGAGGTTGAAAGTTGGCTGTTGGCTCTATATGATACATATATGTATCATAATAAGTTGGATACTATATTATGTATGAGCACATATGATGATGGGTAGTACCTAATGGAGTAGGTGGAACTACATATCATAGATGGATGATCTGATATGTAAATGTAATAATATCATATGTTTAGGTCGGCATGCAGTAAACACTCCTCACTCACTCAAGTAACTTAGCATGGCGGTCAGCGAATGGGGAACCTCGTGACTTTCTCCAACCCGACATTTTTTATCTTCGCGTATTCGAATATCCTCTTTTTGTCGCCAACCCAACTTATTCAGCATTACCGGTCTTGAACGACACCCTCCGGCGTTTGCTTTTCTCCAATTCAGGTGCTAGGTAGCGGCAGGCGTGCAAGGACCCCAGATGAAATGAAAAGTCTGCATCGATGGAGCGTCTCGGTCCTGTCGCCGCGAACCCGGTCATGCAGTCGTCGTCTATCGCAACAGGCCTACACTGGATTACGACAACAGTCGTCAGCATCGCCCGCCCTTCTCCAGGCGGAAGATGATCAATTGACCGCGGAACCGGCATCTCCTCCCTCAACCTCACTACGGCGTTCACGGCTTCAATACCCATCACCGCCGGTGGAAGCTGCGCGCAAATCGGCAAAGCTCGCCGCTCTCCATGCCCGGCTCTACCTCCCCAGGCGAATACCTATCGAGACATTGGCGCGAACACTGGTCGACGCTTCTGCCGATCCACATCCTGATTTCAATAATGAATCGCTGGCTTCACTGGGCATTGATCTCCTCGCATACTACTCCTCCGAAGTCCTCCTTTGCACTTTTCCTCGACTCCCGTTGACCGTGATCTTCGCGGCCATGTATGCATACGTGGGCCCCAAGACCCTCGCTGCCATCACCCGAGAATGGGGTGTTGAGTTTGCTGTTGTCCCTGGGGGGGAGGTGGACCCGGGCCTTCTACAGTTCAAGAGATTGCTCCCGGGGACGGACCCCAAGGCGGAGCCGTCGATGGGTACAACGAGGTCGACCAATCGGTCGAGGTCGTGGAGAAAATCGATCACTTCGAGTATCGTCTACGATGACGAACTCGGCGAACCATCCCAGAAAGCCGTCCACCCGGCCAAACTCTCTTCATCAAAACTTCCCGACCCGCACCGCACGGATGGTGTGACTCCCGAGCAGGCGAGTGCAACCTTTGTGCGGGCCCTGATGGGTGCCATCTATCTACATGCTGGCCGCCCGGCCGCCAAGCTGTTCTTCAAGGAACATTTTTTATCCCGACACCTCAACATTTCCGAGCTCTTCAACTTCTCACAGCCAACCCGGGACCTGAGCCGACTCTGCGCCCGGGAGGGCTTCGAACGACCGGTGGCCAGGATCATTAGTGAAACGGGGCGCCTCAGTCGACATCCCGTCTTCGTGGTTGGCATCTACTCCGGGGATGACAAGCTGGGTGAGGGCACCGGTGGTAGTTTGCAGGAGGCACGATTCCGGGCGGCGGTTACGGCGCTCAAAGGATGGTATCTGTACAGCCCGCTGGATGTGCAGGTACCAAGCTCGATGGAAGAAACCGGCGCGAGGCCATGGAAACCGGTCTATGTCGATCTCGGCGAGGTAATTGTATAGGAAAGAAATCAATTCTCTCGTGAAGACTTTTTTTTTTTTTTTTATATATATGTTGGCCTGTCTATCTATCGCATTCTCGGAGGAACCGGAGCTGGGATGATTTCATAGAGAAACTAATCAAAAAGGGGCAGAACCTCATACCACTTTGTTTTGTGTTCTCCGGATTCTTTCTCAGGAGTCAAGTTTCTCCTGTGCAGTAGGAAGGATGGTACCTAGCCTCTATCTACTCCAATCCATTTAAGTTATGTCATCTACGTATACGCAGTATATCCCTAGTGAATATGCATGTATGTCTGGATGGCTAGATGCGTATCCTAGATCTTGTTTCAGTTGGTTGAAGGGTCGGATCTATGATACATAAGGCATCGCGTTCTCCGCATAGAGGACACAAAATGATTTAGTCTCATGGTCGTCACCGTGTCTTATCTGCCCTCTCGCGATCGTTCTCTCTTGTTGATGTCACGGTTACATTGTACTATATTTTTACATCGCAACTATCCCCTATCGTTGATAGGTAACTATATGGGGAGGGGAGGCACTTAGGGGACACTTAGGGACTCGACGGTTTCTAGAAGTAGTAGAAGATGCATTACAATTTCCGGGGGGATTCCTGTCGTTGAACCAACCCGGAGGGGATTCCCCGTTTGATTCTCTTTCAGGGATCTGACTGGTGTTCCTTGGTTCGTTCCTGTAAATACGTCTGATTCCGACCTTGATCTCTCTCCTCAACTGGGGCGCGATGGGACGTTGGTGTCAAGAACCGTCGAGGTACCGTCCATATTCTTCCCACAACTCAAGGACGTCCACCCCGAATAAGCCCTTCCAGAAACCGTCCGGCTGGGTCTGCGGCGCATCTTCGCCAATATATCCGACTCTCAAGAGACGATCGTTCACCATCGCGACGGCTCCGCGTCCGACCCGGATATCGTCGAGCCAGGCCAGAAAGAATGCCGTTACCTGGTAGCCCGCATCCCACCTTGGGCCGCGGTCCTTGGCGGACGACGGCCGCTTCCAGTGCGGCGGAACCAGGTCGGCCTTTAGCCGGACAAAGTCCGCAATGCCCTCGATCAGACCCGAGGGCGGGTGAGGGGTGTCCTCATCCGCATCCGGGGGTGTAGTGTGCTGGTAGCAGTGAACCAATTCGTGAGTGAGGACGCCGGCGAGCTCCCTCTCCGGGTTGGGCTTCTCGGCCCAGGTTCGGATATAGGACAGGGAGAGATGGATCTCCTTGTGGTCATCGTCGAGGTCGATACCGGTGGTGTAGGCAACCCCAGGGAAATCGTGCACGATGACGGTCACCGAGCGCGTGGGTGGGATCGAGGGGTGAAAGCCCCCGGGCTCGGAGGTGTACAAGTGCTCGACGATGACGGCTAGGGCAGTCTCGAGCACCGATTCCAGGTTGGGAAACCAGGAGAGAAAGAACGTTGAGCCCGGATGGCGGAGGTTGTTCAGGTGCAAGCGATATGTTGGGGCGGGAAGCGCTGGCTTGTCCCTAGTGTCATGATGATTACTCTCCTCCTGATTTGTAGCCGGTGTGTCCCGCTTGTTTCTGTCGGGATCCCGACCGCGATTCGTCTCGTCTAGAGTAACCCAAGATGAAGATGAAGCAACATCATCGATCTCCGAATCTGCTTCTCGGTGGTCCTTCCGGGGAATTCGAGATGGAGAGGCCGGTAGAAAGGCCATGGTCGCGGAACCGCCAGTCATTTTGATGCAGAACTATTTAACGAAGCGAGCGTGAAGGATGCCGTGTAGAGGCGAGGCAGACCAGACTGGATTCGGTATAGTGCATTGCAATATAGAATACAATGCTGATATAATGACACATGACAGCGTCAGGAGCTATAACAGCGTGCGTCGGTCACATGAGACTGGAGCCTTGAATACTTACTTTCATGCCAGTATTGTGAGGCATGATCGTAACCGAGTCATGAGACTTTTTGTCACCTGACCCACGAATCTATCTATAACACACAAGGCGCGAGCACTCTGATCAAGTACTTCGCTTGGTTTTTAACAGGATATTGAACGACCACCGGGTACCCTATGGATGAACGGGTCATAGAAAGTATGGGGATGCTATCTGGCAAGATGATGGCCCAAAATACTACACGTCAACGATGGTACAAAATTGGCGGAAATTGATGCTAATGACGCGCATGGAGTGGCCCGCTCAATCACCCGACCCCGATCTCAACCCCCATTGAGAATATAGAATATAGAATATATGGGAGTTGAATAGGTCAGTAGGTAGAAGCTGGGTGAGTTATCCCCATTTAATCGGCCGGGTAGTGAGGGGCATCGCCAAGAATTTTAGCCGTGTCTCATGACTTCTGGTATCCGACTGTACATACGAGGCTGCCGTACTGACTTTTTCTATGCTAGGGAGCAGTCTTGAAGCCTTTCACTTACAAGCTAGGGGGTTGTAAAGCTGTAACTGGATGATGTGGTACGTCCTAAGACAATCATTCCGTGCATAATCAGGCCCTCAATCCCGCCAGAACCTTTAGGTCCTTCTGGGCTTCTCGAAGTATCTGCCTCATATCGGAATACAGGTTTGGGTCTGGCTTCTTCCATATCCCACCACCGGGGAATACTCTCCTCCGCAACCTGTTGACCCAAGGAATCAATGGCTGGTAATAGGGTGTGAAGTTCACTTCTACGGTTCTAAGAAAGATACCCTCATCCGACACAGTGCCCAATTTAGTTTTAGCCAACTCTTCCATGGCTATAAAATTCCACTTCTCAAACTCGGGAACAACCATTTCCTCACTCGACCCATTATAGTGAATGCAGATCCAGAAAAGCACCCAGAAGAATGATTCAAGATCATGCATAAAGGAGTGCTTCTCATCCAGAAGCACGCCAATGGCCATAAACGCCCTCGTGCCTGTTTTGCCGGGGGCCCCCGAAACTCCCTTTCGCTTCTCTTTAACGGCAAGGTCGAGGTCAATTAAAAATGATCGCCAAGATGGGTTGTCATCCTCTTCATTTATCATGAGATTGTTTATTGAAATATCTCGCTGGAGCATGCTCGTCCGTTCATGTAAGGAATGATATCCTTCGATACAGCCCTCTAGTGCGGCGAGCATAGCAACGGAGGAGCTCGCCTTATAAATAGCTTTCCCATAGTCACGAAGTATGACACGCCGATGCACCCGATTCAGCGCTCCAGTCTTCGTTCCTTTGGTCGGAGAGCCTGAACAAGTTTTCTTTGAAGGGGGCGACACGGCGTCCAAGCATGTAGATGACCGCTTCCGACTGGTAGCGCTATTACTCCGGCCCCTTTGTACGGTATGATTCCTGCTTGGTGGAGGCATCGGGTTCTCCGGTTTGTAGTTGTCTGCTGTTGTAAGATCTAAACCCTTTCGGACATTACCCTGTATATCATCATCTTTGCCGTTAACATGAACCGTCTCATGATGATAATGTCTTGCCACGTTGACCACCTCATTTTGGGTCGCATCATACAGGAGTTGTCCCTCCTCTTCACGCTCGGGATACTGCCATGAGTCTTTAATCACCAGTGGTGTCCGTGACTTATCTCCTTCATGATATGCCTTCCAGCAGGTCGTCGCTCGACCAGCTACACAGCGCGCCCGCTTCACCAGCCTGTCGATGATGAGACGCTCGGTCTGGTTGTCTCGTTGGATCTCAATGTACCGCTTGCCATGTGCGGTGACAATAGAAGGGTCGAATCCCAGTTGCTCCTCGTTCATCCAGAGAAAGCCGAGGATCACGGACACAAACTGCAGTCCGTCCTGGTTGATATCAAACCGGCCCGATGCGGTCACTCCTAGCCGGTCGAATTCCCACAGCCGCATGAGCGTTCCGCAGAGGGTGAATCCTACAACAAAGCGGCGAGTGTCCTGAACAGCGAGTATCTCTCTCACGCATCTCCCAAGATCACGCCCTGTGGAGACATTGTCCTCGGCAGGATTGCGCTTAAGCTCCCCTGGGACAAGAATCTGCGACCAATGATACCTGCCTCGTTTGCTAATAGTTAGGTCGTCCACAAAACCAACGTCCAGCTTGCGCTCCGATCTGGAACCGTCCACAGGTTTGTTGGGCGATTCCACTGGCCTTCTTCGAGTCTTTGGAGTCTGTCGATGCTCCCCCGCAAGATCCGCAAGTTTGGCAGTAAGCGGTGCAAACCAAGTTAAGACATCTCTCTCAGCTGCGGCTTCAGGCCACCCTCGCCAACCTCGCCCCTCGCAGTAGAGTGGATTGTCCCCTTTTCCGCACTTCTCAAAAACGGCCTTCGCCACTGACTCAAGATCTGCTATGTCTCCGAAAAAGGCCTTGTAAAAGCCGTGGATCCCAGTGTACATCGAGCCCAACTCCTCCTTCAGTATAGCATCCATGTTCGCTCGGTATTCAGAAGAATTCATGACGCTGCTAGTATTGCGCCATGATGGTGTTTGTGGGATGAGGCTAGGACGTGGAGGGGGGGTGGCCTCGGTGACGGCGGTATATACCGCATCCCAGGTAGCTTCATCAGACTTGCCATTGAGAACTGCTGTTAGGAGGGGTATCACTTGTTCAACATCGAAATCATGCGAATTGACCACGAGATTGAATCGCAAAAGATCGCTATGAAGATTTCTGTTACCACTTCTAGAAGGTAACAAACGACATGCCGGGAGAATCTGTAGGGCCGAAACGAGATCAACTGCTAGGTGTTGGAGCCCTTCATACACGTTAGTTGGGGGCCATTAAGAGTCGATATATAGTACCTTGATTATCTATTTGATCCAGAGATTTCGAGGAGCTGGAAATGCCTAGGTTTGCACACACCGAGTTATAAGAGTCGTGAAACGCACCGAGTTTTTCTCCGATCGGATACCGGCTAATTGTCTCTGACCTGGATCGATCCGTCATGGTGGGAAATGCACCGCTAACGGTGCCGGGACGATTAGCATTAGATGAGGTAAGAAGAAGAATGAAACGGAGGCTCTATGAGGACGGTTGGAGACCAGAGGTGGTTGATACGCGGTCTTGAACACGATTGCTCTGAAGGACTAATAATAATCCGACTTCGACGCGCGTGTTTTATGCGGCCGGGCGGCTAAAACTTGTCGGTCCGATCCTTAGCGCCTCGCCCCTTTTTCCCCTAATCCTAATAAGGATTTATCCGGTATCTTACTACATACATCCACTATAGCCTATAAGTTGACCGGCCTTCAAATTTCACCTTCTCTCCAATCGACACGTACTGTAAAAAATGTACATGTACATTAGGTATTATTATTAAGACCCTGATTGAGGAATAAGCACCTATTAACTATATATAATAATAAATGATATGGGGATCAGGCATCCCTAATAATATATCTGTCTAACCCTCTAGAACAGTCCATTTTACATATCATCAATCAGATCGAGAATCAAAGAGAAGCCTCCCAAACGCTTCATGACCTTCATGACCTGCTTCCAATCGTTCCTCTTCCTTTGCCAGTCTGGGAATCCTGATCATACTTAATCCTCGGTATTATAGAATTGTGAAAATGGGTGATCGGACAAGTGCCCCTGCAGAATGCAATCCGGAGGGGCTGATCCTCTTAGATGAGAGTAGAATGCATGCTGTACGGTGAGCGGTCATACTTCTTATACGATGATAGAGTAGGATAGGAGGGATCGTTTATTTAGATCGATTCATTCCGGTTGGGCATCAAACAACTCATAGCTGGGTGATTTGGGTGTCATCCGTATATTACTAGTATTATTCTTCTTATTATATAGAAGAGGAACCCATTAATGTCCATCTCTACATCCCGTCTTGTTTTCTCTTCTCTGATGTGAGAGATGATCAGATGATCTTTGATTACCTAAGTCTCCTGCGACTCACCAACTTTCCATTCTGGGTTAGCGTAGCCTGGCCCTAGTCTTTTCTCTCTTTTTTTTTCCTTCCTTTCCCCAATTCGGGTTTTGATTTTTATCTTTTTTTTTCTTCCTCTTTCGATTCTGGATTCTTTAATTGGTAAACCATTGATAAATTGGTTCTATGAAATCTTGTCGCGCGTCTAGCCTTGTCGCGCGCCTATCAGATCGGTCCGGGAGTTGCCTATGCGACAGACTCCGTCGTGGCTGCCGCCGCGGGATTATTTTTATCATATCATATCAGAGCAGCACCATCGAATATCCTCCTATCCAACTCCAAGTCGACTTGCGATCAGTTTGCCATCATTAAATCAATAACTCCTTATGAAGGCGTTAGTACGGAACCTCTTCTCACCAAAATGGAGTCCAAAGCCACCGAGCTCTTGACCATCCTCAAGAATGCCAACGCCTCGATTGAAAACAAGGTTACCTGCCTCACAGCCATCAAGTCCGACATCAAGCAGCGCAATGTCCCCGAAAATGCGATCGTCCCAATCTTCGAGGCCTTGCGGCTGGCTATCACAGCACAGCACTCCTCCCTCTCCGCGGCCGGATTCTCCACGTTAAGCCATCTGCTCAAGCGGCTGTTCATCCAAGAACATCATCATGCCATTGCAACCCAGGCCCGTCACCTCTATCCGTCCTTGGTGGAGCGTCTGGGAGATCATAAGGAGCGCGCCCGCTCCCACGCGGCACAGGCCTTCACGGATTTGTGGCCAGCGGCCCCGGCGGAGGTGGAACATCACGTCCTGGAAGGGGCCCTGGTCGGGAAAAATCCTCGTGCTAAAGAAATGAGCATGCTATGGCTGTCCAATGTCAGCTGAATCACCCCCTGCTTTGGTGTAAGAGGCGAACGGCCACTAACAATCTTCTAACCCAGATGACAAAGGAACATAATCTCCTCTTTCGTGCTTACGTCCCGAGTCTGGTGGCCTGTCTGGAAGACGCGGACAGCGGGGTTCGCGAAACCGCGAAAATGACCGTCATCGAGCTCTTCCAGTATGTTTGCATTCATTCCAGTCCCAACCCCCCGCGCTCCCGCTCCGAAGCTTGTTCCCAGTGGAGTCGGTCGGAGATCCGCTGACAGGTTCCGGTCAGGAATGCGCCCTCCCGCGCCAAGTCCGACCTCAAAAAGCAGCTGAGCCTCCAAAACGTGAGAAAGTCGATTGCAACTATCATCCTCGCTAGTCTTGGTCTGACGTCGGCGGACCACGACGTATCCAGCTCACGATCCGACATCCGTCGACCCGTAAGCAGCTTCTCGAATCATCGTTCCGACCCCCCGCGTCCAAACTCGGTTCTCTCGGCCCGCTCCCAAGGAACGGTGGAACTGGGGAAGGACGGTACGCGATTGCAATTCCCCTCCGATGATCTTGCGCCAGGACCGGCCCCAGAGCTCGAAGGATCTCGGCAGCGGCCGGGAACATCCAAGGGCGAACCAGGCCTCACAGCCACTCTGTCCCACAGCGCCAGCCTCGACTCCCTGGCAGCGTCGGCAGCGGAAATAGGGGACGGGGAAAGGATGGAGCCTTTGGACGTGATTTCGAATCGAGAAATCGATGAGATGGTACGCGGGATGCTCCCCCACTTCGAGGGTAGGGAGACGGAGCAGAACTGGCTGGCCCGCGACAAAGCCATACTCACTCTCCGGCGGCTCACCCGGGGCAATGCGCCTCATGCCTTTTTGCAGCATTACCTCACTGCGATTAAAACCCTCCTCGACGGCATCCTCAAGGTAGCGAATTCATTGAGGACGACCCCGTCCACCACGGCCTGCCTCTTGATTCAGGATATCGCCCGAACCTGTGGGCCTGGAATCGACCATATGGTCGAGATTCTACTCCAAAACTTCATCAAGCTATGCGCCGGAATGAAGAAGATCAGTGCCCAAAATGGCAATGCCACCGTGGATGTCATTATCGGCAACGTCTCATACACCGCTCGGATCTTGCAGCACCTCTGGTTCGCTTGTCAGGACAAGAACGTACAGCCGCGCCTCTATGCGACAGGTTGGCTGAAGACCCTAATCAACAAGCATACCCGCCACCGGAGCTTAATCGAGCACAGCGGGGGACCGGAGCTCATGGATAAATGTATCAAAAGGGGCCTGTCGGACGCAAATCCCGGTGTCAGAGACGGCATGCGGGGTACATTCTGGACATTCTACGGCGCATGGCCCGAAAGAGCCACCGAGTATGCCAAGTCCCATTGTGAAATCCCGTGCACTGATCCTCAAATTTAGCTAACCAATGCAGGATT
Source organism: Pseudotulostoma volvatum (assembly GCA_019804575.2). Lineage (NCBI taxonomy): Eukaryota > Fungi > Ascomycota > Eurotiomycetes > Eurotiales > Elaphomycetaceae > Pseudotulostoma > Pseudotulostoma volvatum. The sequence goes on from JAHQZX020005007.1 coordinate 24,680, forward strand.
CTGTCGGCTCTCGACAACAAGTCCAAAACGTTGCTGGAGAAAGACCCGGCGAACCCCAATATCGGCTCCGCAAGCGGGGAACAATCCCGATCGGCCCTTTCAAACAGGACATCCACAACGCCGGGTCGCCCAACGCTCAAGGAAACAATAGCTTCCCAAAAGAAACGGCTAGCCGCCACGAATAACCTGCCCCCTCGGCCAGAGTCGGCCCAATCTTCATTCACGGACGCCAAAGCAGCTCGCCCCACCACCCATAAGACGCCAGCAACCAAATCATCAACCGTCCGAACAGTGCCCACCGGCACCCATTTTTCTTCCTTATCCTCTGCTCCCCTGCGACCAGCCGGCAAAACCCGGAGACCTGAACTGGCTCGACCCGCTACTGCGGATCCGTATGCGGACAGACGGGCCCCGAGTGCGGCCTCGGCCTCCCGCCGGAAACCACTGAGCCCCAAAAATAGTCCCCCAAAATCCCGGCCCCGGTTGGGGGCCACGCCGGGACCGAAACCGCCGAGTGCCTCTCGTCCAAAGCCCGGGCCCGATACCGATACCACAACCGCGAGTACGGCAAAGAACAAGGCGAGGAGGTTGGATCTTTCAACTCTCCAATCTAGCGATGCTCGTTCTATGGCGAACCGTTTACGAAGCGCTTCAAATGATCTGCCAAAGCCACCCTTCGATGTGGAGGAAGATCTTTCAAAGCCCATCACCCTCACCCCAAATGGCGCTGACCTTATCTCCGGTGTAGAGCCGAGGATTCTTCCGGAAACCGTTTCAGTTTCATACCGGGATGCAGTCATTGTTCCGGAGCCTCTCGTCGGGCTTCTGCCATCGGATAATCCTTCCACACCCATCCTCCGCCCCCGTCTCGACTCTGACGGAAGCGTATCTCGCCTTCCGGTTTCTGTTCGAACCCATTCGAAGACAAGTAGCAACGAATCAAAAGTAACGTCCCCCAGTCTTTTCTCCCCGGATGGAGCTCGATCCCGAAACCGTAGTGATGATCGTTCCTATCCCTCCCAAACGACCAGTCCGGTTGCACACCGATTCCCCCCCGGCTCAGAGGAACTTCCCACCGCAGATCACCTGAAGGTCTATGAAGATCCAGAGCCTCTGTCTTCTGTCCTAGCGGGCTCCCCCCGACCCATTGGTCACCGATCTCCTGACATCGGCCTCTCAGCTCCGAAAATATCGGTATTGGAAGAACTTCCCATGGATGATCCGACATCTCTCGGTCGACGGGATAACAAACAAATATCAAGGCCAGAGAGAACCCCAAGGTTTGATCAAGCCTGGATTTCCGGCGGTGAGAATACTCATCGACGATGGGGTAAGGTTGAGAGCATGGAAAAAAAGAGAAGCATCAGTCCAAGGTCCAAGGACCCCGTGAAAGCGCGGGAGATGATTGAGAAGGGTATTATCAGAATTAAGGCTAGGGCGCTCGACGTACACGGCTACCGAAAGCTACAGGGGCTCATCAAGTATCATGAGGCAATCTTCGCCGACGAAGCTAAGTATGATGAGATGCTCCTGGCTTTAGTCGAGGCGCTAGAAACGCCCAGCGACGAGCGACGAGCAACGTTAGGGAGGCCGCTAGACCTGAAGACGCAAATCCTCGTCACCATTCGCATCATGTTCTCCCTCAACACACTATATTTCTCCATATTCCACCCACGTGTAATGACGGCCCTCTTGAATGCGCGGCAACAATATGAACTTACCAACCACATCGTCAGCGGTCTCGAAGAGACGGCTGAGGACATCGTTGCGGCGTGCCAACCTCCGGATGTCATTGATGCAGTGTTGGATTTGATTGAGACGGAGGAAAAGCATGACGAAGGGTACCGTGCTATAACGATGGGTATATACGTGCTCACCGGACTGCTGCGCCGCCTCAACAAGAACCGCGTCTATCTTAGCCAGCCCGAGATAGAGCGGCTTGGGAAGTTTGCGAACCGGAGTCTGGCAGAACCTCAGCCCGATATCAGACGGGCAATCACTGAATTCTGTGTTGAATTGCATGAGATGGTGAATGATGACAAGCTGTTTTGGCGGATGGTTGACTCCCCAATGGGCGATCATCGCAACCTCTTAACCTATTTCATTGTTAAGAAGTCCCACCAGCCCGCGCAGTTATGACACAAAGCTCCAGCTTCACATTTTCCTCTCTAGTGACTTGCGTTAGCGGATGATTCTATTCTCATTCGGTTTCCTTGTATTATTGTTATCGTTTCCTGAGCCTTTGAAGCGTTCGGTGTAAGGTAACCCACCTAGAGTCTCGATGGTTTTTTTTTTTTTTCTTCTCTATTTCTAATCCTTTCCTTTCGGCCTTATCCCTGGCTTTCTCGTAATCCAGCATATCTATCAGGATTGACTTCTCGCTGTGAAATGGATCGACGCCTTGGTCGGCTACAATCGTTATCGTTCACGAATTCTTTGGGTGGTTGCCTTTTCTTAAACCCTTGAACATAGTCATATCACAACGTAGCCTTGGAAGCGAGCGAGGCATTTTAAGATTTCGATTCTCATTATCAAGGTTCCAAGGTAAACTACTCTTTTCGCCGGGATATGTTAACTATTATTCTTCCTTTGTTAAAAGTATTGTAATGAAATAAGTGAAAGACGAACACTAGGACTTTCTACCTAGATTCGATTCGAGGCCGAGACTCACTTCTTCAACTCCGTGCTATATAGAGTATTATGTAGTGGTTCCTTAATATGTGTATCCTGTGAGTACAGATATCCCTTCACCAACTTGGCAACCGTCCGTAGTATTCTTTACATCAGGTACCTAATCAATGGGAATCCTATTGCCAAAATTACAACCGAAGATTACTTACTATGATATCATAATATCATAATAAACACCCGCCTTCACCAGGTGCTTCCCAGGCAACTCTCTATTAGGTATTCATCCATTCCTGAACTGGACGAGACCGCGGCTCATGGGAAGGAAATACGAAAGCCCAACGGTACTTAGATATTCTTTGCATGATATATATATGTGGCAGGTAGGAGGTCCCCCCGCTCAAACAGTTTGCAAATCAAGTCGATGATTTCATTTGGAAACACACAAACTCCGCCATAATTAATTAATTTACAACCCCTATAATTAGTATTATTTAGCTGTTTCCGACAGCTGCTGTTACTAGAAGGAACTCACGCTTGCCCACATATACATCTACCAGCATGATTAGAATGAGTAGGCCTATGATAGATAGAGATACCTGCCGAAGCAAAGCTAACGGGTGGTCTGGGAAAATATATCTAGAATAAAATACAATCATTTCTCACTCCGATAGATCTTTTGAACCTACTTCGAACATAGTAGCTATCCCATGCGAGGATGATTTGAAATCTGGTTCTCCGGTCCGTGCTATTGGTGCAATTCGTGGTTGACAAAAGCTCTGAATGCGAGAGGCGTGTTTGATTCCAAATGCAAGGCCGACAGAGGAGTCGAAAGTTGAGAAACTGGAGGAAGGACTCTCATGGTGGTTGTCGTTGGTATGCTCAATATTGTCACCATATCTTCCAACAACCACGGTCTCTCCGAGAATATTGCCAATAAATATCCAGGCTTGAGAATAATGTGTGCGGTGCAGTTTCGGGGCTTAAACTTACACTATACTGCCCAACTTGCCTAGCTTGACACAATTACACCACACCGAGTAGTTTACACTAAACACACTAATCATATTTCCCTAGCATAAGTATATGTAGTATATTTCCTTCGATGCCTACTGCTCTAGGACCCAGTTAATCACCCCACTCTTATCAATTGCTTGAGGTAGGCAACAGCACATATGAAGATAGCCTCAAGTCCGGGATTTTGCCGTGCCACAAACTGCAACTGTGGAGGATAGTTCCAAAGAAGATGGTGTTCATATCCTTCTAGCTTTCGTGGATTACCTAGTTACGCCTGCAAGATACAGTAAAGGTGGGTGGGAAAATGTTAGTCTGTTGCCGATGATCTTTTTCCACCTCTTATCCGTAGAGCTCGGGTTCTGAATGCGCTTCAAGGGCCGGTTTCTCATAATCAACACTACCAGCATCTGACCATCAACTATCCTCTGCTGGTAATACGGCCTGAAGAGTTTGTTCTAGATCAGATCGTGGTCAAAATGGCATATCTGGAGGATCCGGACCATACTGAACGGGAAGGTTATTTGACCAATCTCGAAAGAGAAAATTTCGAGAAGCTGACAATACCATCATTGGTGGATCAAATAATAGGGCACAGAAATAACAGGTGGAAACTGTGCAGCGGCTGAAGAGGATCAGAGAGGTAGGTAGACTTGAGGACCTCGCGGATTTGTTAATGACGTTGTCAGCGTGAGGCATGTGGTCTTTGATCCATTGTGTCTTGATCCGGGGGTCGAGAACTGAGGCAATTAGGTATATATCATTGTCTCGCATGAAGCTATCATATTTCTCGAAGGTCTCAGTTCCAGCTCTGGCGGCATTAACAAGGGTATCGTCAAAGGCAGCAGCATATTTGCCCTCTTTCCGCGTAATCAAGTTCAGTATAGCCTAAATTTAAATATAGAATCAAGCCGCAAGCTAAAGTGTAGGCTATTCGATTCGATTCGATAGGAGCCCTAGAGCCTTGCAATATTGCGGAAACCGCTGGTGATAAGAAGGCTGGTAGATGGGGAAACTGGGAGCCTCGGGCCCTTCGACAGGAAGTATTCTGGTCAAATCCATCATCTACCTCATCATCATCATCATCAGACGACAATCGTCCGTGTGACAGGTCTTATCAAGAAAAACTGTTGAGTCGTACTTACATAAGCTTATGATGCATCAATATAAGTTTCTGACAGATCTACGGTTCAACAACGCTCATATCATCAATATTCCTACGTGCCATTCATTCATAACCCTTATCCAACAAAAGGTTTATAGTAGTATGATACTACAACGATGGCAACACGTACATCCTAACTTAGTACTCAACATGCAAGATGTTGAATATTCCTCAACAATTCTAGGAAGATTCTATTGGCATATTTCATATCTTCATTAGTCATGTAAAATAGCGTGGATAGCCAGGTCAAGGATATAAATATCTCCCTCTGACCTTCAATTAGAAAATCAGACTTCCGATCAAGTAAAGGAAGTTCCATACTTTCCTTTGATAAGTCTTCACAGGAGACACACGACAGTATTCAATCCGATCCTCGACGGTTTGTAGCCGGAAAAGGGAATATCCTTCTCCAACATTTCATCAAGGAAGTCGTCGTATACCATATCCCACATTTTCAGTCATGTAGGAAGATGGTTGCGTAATGACTGCTGCCACTACGACGGTAAATGTCTTCAGGCTTTTCATCTGCCTGATAGCGGACGACCTGGTCCAGTTCCATATCCTGAAGTCCGGCTTTGATATGAGCGAGAGAAAGCTTATGGGGAGCTTTGTACTCGATAATAAAGGCCGGCACCTTCTCCTCTGGACCCCGGTTATACACACAAAACTGGTCCGCTTGAGGTCGAGGAGGCCTTGGCTGTACAGGCCTCCGATTCCTTTCCAGCGGTGAAGCCGACTGTCTCGCGGCCAAGCGCTCTGAACGATGTGGTTGGTCCCGCGTCAAGCTTAAAGAGCTTATCTCCGTTCATGATTCTAGACTCGTCCATCGGAGTATTCGCGTGATTTTCGAAAGTGACATCTCGATTAAGACAAAACGTTTGTTGAAGTCGAGGGTCCGCATGGTGATGACGGAGGCAACCCGCGACTCCACGATATGTCGTTGAAAATAACCCAGATCCAGCTCTGAGCTCAGTATCCTTCGTTGCACCTCTTTACCGCATTCCTTCGATGCGAGTAATGGTGTAAAATGGCACTCTATAACAAAATCAGTGTCCGTAAGGCCCTTCCATATTACCATCTGCTTCTGTGAGAAATCTGTCCACTCCAGGATCTTGTCCGGATGGAGTTTATGGTCTGTGTTCGCCAGGTCACCCTTTGTTGACAATTCCTCCTTCTAGATGGTCAGACCGAGAAATAAATGCTCATAGCAAGCATTAAGGAACTCGGGAAGTGTGGGTGTCTTGAGTTTGGAGTCTTTCCTCCCTCAGTTGCTGTGAGGCTTGTCCACGGCGTCGCTGTTCTTCTTCACGCCGTCGCTATTCTTCTTCACGGCGTTGTTGCTCAAGGCGTCGATTGGGCTCCTCTGGTGCCGGCGTAATTCATTTATCTTCTCGAGGGACATTCTTGATGTTGTACTGATTGATGGTCCAGAAGAAAATATCGTACATGCCCCGGGGTAGCTTATCCCCGTAGCGCACGGTAACTTTCCGAAGTTAGATAGTCCAAAAGATTTTGACC
>JAHQZX020005018.1:0-30992 GCA_019804575.2 Pseudotulostoma volvatum
ATCAAATGTTGTGGTTGGTTGATGGCTAGTTGAAGTTGGGGGTTGATCTGCTCCGGTTCAAGGCTTCCGCCACCATAGTACTCTAGTGGCGAGATCACATGATTTACACCAGCCAACATCAGCCATCCAACACCAGCCATACCGTTCGACAGGTCACACTAATCCAACTTTAAGGGCGCACGGACTACAACTGATGATTGGGAAGCGGATCGTGAGTTGCCGCTTTTAGGAGGCTTGGAAACAATTGGTAACAATACCTGTCTGGTTCAAGTACAGGCTCACTCTTATTTGAGCCGATTGCAAAAAGTCTTCAGCACACCCAGGCTATCCTTCCTCTTGAAAGACCATTTCCTCGGCTGCTCACACCTATCTTGGAGAGTATGGCAGCTGTGAGTGCCAGAGCACAACGAAAATGTAGCCGACATGCAAATGGCTAGCAGAAACCAGAGGCAATGCCGAACCGCTATTTTATAAAGAGCTCCGAAAGCTGCATGAAGTCGCTGGACGGAGTCCAAGACAGGACACAGGTAATACCAAGAATAGCGAGGGGAAGCCGCTATAGTCCGGGGGCTAATATAGTTCAATTCAATGCCAATAAACAAGACGGCCCTGTTCGCTCGTAAGTAGGGACGGGAACTGAAGGATCAAGTTCGACTTGTTGGTGCGAATCATATTTCGTTCAGCCAAGATACCCTGCTAGTTGGGGGTATGGCTAGACACGGGGTTTACTCTTAAAACGCATTATCAAACATGTCCTAGAAAAACACGTGTAGCGGAGAAAAGAATGCAATCCTATGCCGGGAGTAGGGGCTATCGCCAGGGCTACTAGTTCAAAGGGTCCAGGTGGCGGCAGTGCAGGCGGTGGCCTCTTTCGAAGCGGAGCAGGTGGCAAGGCCAGAAAGATCGGCAAAGAGGCGTACAGCAGCTGGTCAACCGGCCGGCTAGGGTGATTACATGCATGTTTCAATTGACCCCTGGTAAGAGAGGCAGGCCTAGAACCGGGAGAAGTCTTAGTAGAGGCCCAAAAGTTGGGCTACACCTCAAGGCTGCTTAGCCTACTTAGGGACCACCTGGCGGGACAAATTTTCCGTTATCTTCACAGAGGCTTAGCCCGGGGAGCAACCACCAGAAGACTAGATATGCCAGAGCCAAACAGCCGGCCAAGGTCATTAATCCAACATGTGGCGCGGCAATTCGCCAAGACACTAACAATTGGCCCATCCGGCGGCTTTGAGAAGACTGAGAAGGCCTACAGGAACGACCCCAGCGAGAGAGTTTTACCTACAAAGGACACTATCAAGGCTGTCCGGGGGGGCTGTCGAGGGATCACCTTGTGGTCTGGCTCTCGGCTTGAGAATAGACATACAGGAGTCGCATAGCAAGACCCCCAAGATGCCTAGCAAGCTCGCTTGGGCCAAGGAAAGAAGTCTTCGATGCAGAGCTTGTGGGGTTTGCCGAGTCCTAGAGCTGGCCCTTAGGAACCGAAGCAGGGAGGCGGTTACAGCCCTTTTAGACTCTCACACGGCTATAAAGAGGCTCGACACCGGGTGATAGGCCATGAAGTAGTAAAGGCCCTAAGGGGTCAGGGGTGAGAGGTGAGAGTCGGCCAAGCATCAAAAAGGGCAGCGGCTAAGCCGCCACGCAATGAGTCGAGAGATCTTTCTATGGTCTACACCCGTAAGGTTCAAACAGAGGTGGTTGGTACCTATAGATGGGATGGGCGCTCCAGAATAGAGCGTGAACAGTGCAGGCGTATAGAGCGCAGCTAGGGTGGAAGCAAAACCCAGCTGTGGCACGGCCGCCCTGAAAGGCTTCAGGTTGCTGGACGATACGACAGCTCAGGGAAGGCCATGTGGCGATGGGGTTTCACCTGCCAAGACCCGAAAGGAATGGACCGCCATCTCCTCTTCGAGTGTAGAGAATGACGCAGGAAGCGGGAGGTCCTATACTGGGACCTCAGAAGGGTCGGCATCATGGAGCCGTCGAGCGCAGAAGAACTATTTGAAACCCCTACCTAGCATTTCAAGGGCCATCCTATGGTTCCTAGCAAATAGGAGTAGGGTACCGTCGAGGAGGTCAAGAGCGGGTAAACAAGACTAGGAGAGACGATGAGTCGGGACTAGAGGTCCTGGAGGCAGAGAGAGAAGATATAGGTGGGGAGGGCAGACTGCGGGGGGAGGTGACGCCCACATAGAGGCGTACGACATCGAGGAGCCCAAAAATCCCTGCACAGTCAGGCAGACTGGGGCGAGGAAAAAGCAAGAATGGTCAAATAAGTTAGACGCTGAGTTGGAGTGGCAAGCCTGTAGTCGGGCGCCTGTCATAGCTGAAAGGCTGGACACAAACGATTAATAATAATAATAATAAGATTGAAAAAATTGATCAGCGAGTTTCTGAACGTCGCTGAAGTTCCTAAGATCGGTAACTTGAATAGGTGCGGCACGGAGAGTAAGGCCAGCTTTGAACCCCACGATATCCCTGAAACAAGCACGCGTCGGCCTCCTGAGGCCGTTGCCATCTAGATTTCCCTCGGCATCGACCGGAGATCCCTCAACCACCTCAGTTGTGAGTGGCGCGGTCTCCGGAGAGGCGGCAAGCCTAGCCTGCGTGGAGTAACGTATCGTTCATAGAAGTCGACAATCCCCTGCCTTTCTAGCATCCCGATAGTCGTCGCATCCACCTCGCTTCATGGGAAGCCAAAATATTCAGACCCTATGTGGGAGGAATATCAGGACGGCTCAAACCGCAGATTCTTGGATGGCTCAAGTAATTTGTCCACAATACCTCTCTTATATGCCAGGAGCCATGGACGCGAGCATCTCGGCGAGCTCCATCGGGGAGGCACCGATCCGGGATTCCAAGAATTCAATAGTCTCCTCACTTTTTTTCTTTGCGTTGCATGGTTCAGGCTCGAATATTGACATGAGCGTAGAATGCTTCCGGAACTCGATAAGCAACAGCGCCAATTCTTGATACTGGGAATGGGTACATATCTCTTTCACGAAGAGATCTCAAGCTAAGTTTTAGCGTTTTGTGACGGCTTACAAGGTTGATTCCCCGCGGATGATATGTTTTTAGGTAACTTGACGGCAGAACTCCTCGCATCCAATAGGTTAAGTTAAATCAGTCAGCCTCCAGATGTAACCTTGCTTGCAGATCTAGATGAAGACCGAGACTTTGATCGAGGATGTTTGCCGAACAAGGAGATATTCATGACCTCCAGTATCTCCCCAAGTGGCCACTGCCGATCTTATCGAACCCGTTTCAAGGCTTCTAGTGGTTCCTCATGAAAGAAAACAGGTATTAACGCCTAAAACAAGCCCAGCCGTATCTTAGTCGAAGAGGGTACCACATAGCTTCGCGTCTTTAATGTGGGGTATTGGTGAAGCCTTCATGATTGCATTAGCGTTCCCACGGGTAAAGTCGAGAGGCGCTTTCCCGATAATCACTGCTGGGGATCAGAATCAGATTCCGTGCAGGAATAACTGCACTTACTTCCGAAGGACTTCACGGCAGCCAAGCATGCGACCTTATGATACCGAATATGTCGCCCGTGTCAGCTCTGAGTGACCTCAAGAGGCTGCTTGTGAGTCCTCGCTTACAATAACCTTTGTGCATGACCAGCTGAGTGACCCAACAGATGCCGCTGTTGTTGTATTTCCGGTGAGATTCTCATCAACGGTAACTCTAGTGTAGGAGCGCGCAGCAAGATCAGGCAGGTATTGCTCTCGTAGTCGGCGCGCATCGATTTTAACGGGTTCCCATGCTGAGGGTATTAGAAATCAGAAGTGTAGATAATCCGAACGCTCGCCCGAAAGCGTTGGACACGGCCGTGTGGTTTCCAAAGAGTAGTGGTATTGATCTGCGCTTAGGCTACGGCAGCAAATATCCAATTCAGCAAATCACGTGGGGTGACTAATAATAGGCTTCGGTGATATGTGATAAAGGTCTTGGCATGAAAAAGCCATAGGCTCTGTTTGCCGCGCCAAGGCAATGATTAGCGCAGATCGATTAAGAAACCAGCGATTTGCCGGTGGCTCGTTTTGTAAAGAACAGGTTAGCGTGTTAGCGCCAAGCGCGCAGGCGCCCGTAGCCGAAATGATGACATATTGTGGACCTAATGTTCCGAATGAGACTTCCATCCATATCCGCGTCCCTAGCCGAAGCCCGTGAAAAATTGCCTGATCCCGGCAACATAGAAAAGCTGTATGTATTCTCTTCTCTGCTTTGACGTATATACCGATGCTATTAAAAGCAATCTATAAACCCGAGCGTGAGAGACGACCCGTACACGTAAGGGTGGAAAAAATTACTATATGTGAATTAGTTCTAATTGCTCAAAATTATGTTATTGATTACATGACAAACCATCCTTCGGATAACTATTGGCTCTCCAAAGTGACCCAGGGATCTGGCTGAAATTTTATTATCTTCAAATCTGAAATGCAGCAACTTCGTATAAACAGGGCTGTGGTAGCCTGAGTTATCTGTCATACATATATACTAAACACAGAATTGGGGGAAAGTGGGGCTGCCAAAAAATGCCCCCTAATATAGTTTAAGCTATTTTTTTTATTTATTTATTGTTAGGTATAGCTATATCCAAAATAAGAATGGTATACCCGTGACGTGGGGGCTCATGTCCAAAAAATACCAAAATTTCATTCTTTAAGTTTCTACGTATTAATACACTCTCTAATTACTATGTGTTGTTCCCGAGCAGGAAACTATCTTTCCATTGTCAATGTCTAATAAATTGCATTGGCGAAATTGACTTAAAGGGGTCGAGTTGCCGATAGTTTTAACTATCAAGTTTGGTCACATAGCGACTAAGTCTCCGCACTATATCTCTTTCGGAATGGGAGGGCTGCGCAGTTGGGGCTGAGAGAACCAGAAGAGGAATAGATCGCTTATTATGAAGGAAGCACCACATTTCCCCGAACAGTAACATTTGGAGTATCCAGATTTGTGTTGTCTGGCTAACCGCAGTCGAAACCTTGGCATGCAAGATCATACATGACTACATGCACGTCTCATCAGTTCCTCTGAGCCCCTGGCTGTCAAGTGGAGGAGGAGCTGACCGGAAGATCCCTGACTGAGAATAAGCCGGGAGTGAACCAATACGAGATTTTTACTTTGTTAAAGGCCTTCATAAGCCTCCATAGTCCCAGCCGTTCAGACTCTAGCTAGGTCAGTTGGATGCTGAGCTCCTTCACGGGAAAAGAAAAGGGTTCGAACCTTCATTTCAACATTGTGGAAGAAGAATAGATATTATCAGTGTCGAGATCGATCATACATCGTCCTTCCTGGCAGCGATCACAAGTTGCTAGCTTATGCAGAATAATATCATTAGGATCTCTGATCAACTGCAATCCTCCACCCGCAAAGCCGGAGCGGAAGGGCTGATTGTAGCGGTAGGGTCCATTGGCGGATCTGGGTGATCGAGATTGCGAATCGGAGCAGATCCGAGGTCAGTAGGATTGGCTACATTCTTTTTTCTCCTAGATCATCGAGATTTCGAAGAGGACCCGCGAAAATAGCTGGACAACTTGTGCCAATTGTAATCATCTTTTTTATCCGTGTTCAGTTCTAGTTGCCTTGGGTAACGGCTGCACTTTGGTTAAGCCTGATAATCTTCGCCCTCGTTCACTAATGGAAGTACTGAGCTTGTACGTATCTGACTTTCAATCGTACTATTTGATCTCACCGATTGTCAATCCACTATATATGCAATCACACTTGTCACTTTAACGCCTCTTTTGACACAAATTATGTAGGTATAGTTTTTACTGACTGTGAATCGTTCATATCAACCTTGCTTGGGTGTTAACCACGTTTTTGCCGAGAACTACCGGGTATGTACGCAATGGTCATGTTACAATACTAACAAAACCGCATGTGAAGAACAAGATAGGATAATCGGGACTCTGGGTTATCATCATGTGGTCATATCTAGCTTGCTAAGGGCCGATTAATTCTATGATCTGAGAGTAAATAACATCTAATCCCTCTGTTTTTCCACATATATAACCCAAAGCTTGCTTAATTAGAGGACTGGTCTCGTAAAGATGGGACCTATGACAGTCCCCAATATGCAGCTGTTGCCCATGATGGACAGGATTCGAAAGATAGGGGGAGTTGTTGGTATGAGCTATCGGCCACGGCCGTTCCTCTAAACGGCGATGTACGAGACGAAGGAACATATCAAACCCTAGTCAACTAATACAGAAAACCTTACCCGACTAGGTGATTGAGGGGGAAGATTCTCAGACTCATCCGAAATGCAGTCATTGAATAAGGTATCCAGTACTGGGCGAGAATAATAAGGATTATGGCAATTGGTACAAATTGTGCAGCCATTGTCACAAGCTCTCTGCGTAGTATCAACAATTTAAGGGACGAATGAATGCCCGAGGCAAATCCTACCTAGTATGGAAAGCAAAACCATCATGCTAGGTATAAGCGATGGTAAGGGCAAAAAGGGACATTGGAAAAAGCAGCCCCCTAAAAACTCGGTAGACAATTTAAGCTTGGTCTGACTCAGTATGTTGAATCATATTTCTTAACATCTGTTGCAAGTTCCATTTTCTTTTTTTTTTGGCTATCCAGGCCCCCTTGAGTTTCGAAATCTGTATACAATTTACTTTTGATCTAGCTGGGTCGATAGCGGGATTAGATTTAGAGAAGCATTTTCTGAAGAAGAGAGTCGTGCTCCACTGTAAAATAATGCCTCCGATACAGCCGGATTTATAGAGCGATGGATCCTTATAAGCGCTTTCCACCGGAAGAGGCTGAATATCTGACTCTACCGCTATTTAAAGTACAAGTGCAATAGACTTATTTTCTACCAATCGTGTCGTGTCATGTTAATAAGGGTAATCTTTACCTGAGATCGTGAGAATCGATTCAAAGGGGGCGATACAAGAAGTGGTCGTGGGTGATAGAGTGGAAAGCTAACGACAGAACATGGGACGCTCCACTACATGAATCATTACGGTTTTGGGGGGGGGATGGTGCCCCCGGCATATGATAGCAATCTTTCGCTGTGGTAGTCTTTGGGCTACCCCGATCAGCTCTTAGAAACGTCGGAACGGAACACCGACAGATATAGTGAGCGCAGGAATACAAAAGTTACACAAGAACTAAATCATGATGCACCTTTGAGTGGCAATGAACAGGGTTTCGAGGGCGCTGCGTCCATCTCGTTCATTGCAGCTTGAACTCTGAGGTTCTTCCGCGTAATTCGCGGGCGTTTTGTTATTGGATTCCTCAATAACCACTATTTCGACTAACGTTCACGATGGCGAGAAATATGCAGCTGAATAGATTGACGGTTAGTTAGAAGCTAAAGGAGGAAGTAATCAAATAGTATACCGGTACATTCTTGCAGTCTGCTAATTGCGCAAGGTACAATTTCAAAAATTTATGACATCGAATGATGACAAAGATATTATGTACCTAGCGGCTAGCCTAGTGTCCAACCGCCTCAAAATGTCAAGCCTGCTTATGTAAACAAAGGACTGATCCCGCAGATGTAATCCCTGTACCCCAGTCACCAATTTCAGTTAATTTTCCCTAATTCCTGGAAGTTTAAGGCGACCAATCTAGAACATAAATAGCCATAGTATGAAGTCTATAGAGAGGGGATGGAACTTTGCTTTTCACGTAGAAAAGCTGGTCTAATTTTCAGACCAAGTCATAGCTCTATCTAAACTAAAAAGAGAAAATGCTCTCCTAACCAATAAAAACTGCACACTGGTCAAGAAACACTAAATGAAACTGAAAGAACATATAGGAAATGGAGGAAAACAGATGTACCACAACAAGCGAAAGAACGCAGACATACTATATATTATCAGTGTAAACAGCTGAAGAACGAGTCCCGGGCAGTCTGCTCCGAGTCTTTTTTTGCACACCGCCCATTGTTTTTCTAAAGGTCCACTGGTACACCAACCAGCCTTTCCTTACCGCCATTCTGTTGGACAAGGTTCAACTTAACGACTACTATTACTTTACTTAGTCAATTTACGCAACTTGAATTCTACCGCGACTATGGAACCTACATTTACTGAAACTACGAGTGAAACTGTTGATAAGTACCGCTGAATGCTGCTCAACTGGCTCAGGCTAGAGCCGCGCTTCCTCCTACCTTTTCAATCCCTAGGAACAAGAATTGACCTAGTCAAGAGAGGCAGCGTACGTTCGGCTGCAGAACCCGGCCTTCACTAAAGGCTTGGTTTTTGTTAAAGAGTCAGCGAAAACAAAGAATGGCCAAGTCGTTCGTCACGAGCTATGACAGGGCTTGAAATTGGAAAAAAAGAAAGAGATGCCTCTTGGTAGTGGAGAAGGGATGGGCATGAAGCTGCTACTCTCGTAGCAGCCGATACAAGGCTGGAGGAACAAGAAAAGGAGAGAAGGGGAGAGGAAGAAATGATAGCGGCCAACTAGGTAAATACTACTTCTCAGCTCTAGCTCCAGCCCAGCCAGGTCTCATATATACATCGTGAGGCCAATGAGGATTAGAAGCCTAGAAACTCTCAAATTACTGATCCTTAGGCGGCATCGGTCTTTTTTTTCAGACCCGCAGCCATATAACAAATCCGGATCTCAGCACCAGCCTTTTGATATCTCATCCGACTCCGACGACTTGGAGCGGCCTTCTCGCTGTGAACCATGTCGGTTTGAAAGAGCTAGGAAGCCATCTAGGACTATAATATGGAGGCGTCACAGTTACACAATGAATTCAATAATTACTATTTATGTGAATCATTATAGATGCATCGTGTATTGATCTCTTGGTCTAAAGTTACTATATGATTTATAGCTGCAACCAACGCCATTCAAGTTGGCAATCTGATAAAGCTAGAATCAGCTCTCACAACCACTAGTTATAGGCAAGTTTGAAAGTACATGTAATGTACATGTAGTATGTAATAAGTGCCACAAATATGTAGCAGTACACATGCACACAGCTAGAACTATTAGGTAAAATATTACTTAGCTGAAGCAAAGCTTAGCAACCCAAGTTACTTGACAAAAATCCGATGAGAGCGAGTGAGGCCTGCCACAGGCTTCCGACCCGAATTTAAGCCTTGTTTGCATCTCTGTGGCGCCAAACCGGCAGAATATACGGGGCATAAAGAAACAGGCGTTTCACAACGAGCACCAGAAAACAGACGACTTTTAACAAACAGAAAATAGCATAGATCTTGAGCTCTTAGTAAGTTGTAGCTGTTCGATGATTAGTATATAGACCTTTGTTCGATCATGATCCTAGCATAAATTTACTTAATAGCTAGGGAACTTTAAGGAACTATACGGCACTATGAGTATGAGAATCTTAACTGGCCATGCCTTGTGTCTTGCAGGTTTTCGAGTGTGCTCTCTCGCCTATTTCATTCATTGTGGTTAGTTAGTATATGCAGATTTATTACAAGGCTGAGGTCGCTACTAGCATAAAGTTTGCGGGATGGCTCCATTGTTTCGTTCTCCTGAATATGGCTTGTGTCACTCTCGCGAGACTATGCTATCCGTGAATTGTTTCAGCTCGTTGAATTCGTTCCATGCCGATGGATCTCAACCGCGTCCGAGTGGTAATATCCTAATAGAGGTATGTATGATAGATAGAAAGATCCCAACTTCGCAACGTTTTATCAATAGTAGTGCTGCTTAATATCATGACCTATAACCCGTTCCAAATCGCACGTCATCGAGTGCTACTGTACTACACGTGGCATAATGGCATTTCAAGTTGGTATCGATTGCTGCCTCGGATCTCCCTCGGGCTCGACAGAATGTTTCCTGAATACCTTAATACTATGTACGGTATATATTGTGATATTCCAAAGGCGCCCTATATGGGTATACGGGTATTTTGCCGGCTCTATATCAGTTAGGTACTGGTATACTGAATTTGATGGCAGGTAATTAAGAAAAGTTTAGCGGCTGGTGTAGGTTCCACCTGGTCATTATGATAGTCCTAAAATAATACCATCTACATACATGTATCATAGCGAAGCTTCAAAAGCGGAATGGCATCCTAACATGCGTACCTTCATACTCGTTGCATGAAGTAGTATAGAAATAAGCATTTTAAAGAATTATTAAGCAGCAGAACCTCACCTCACAGCAAAGAAGAGACTGCCCTATGATAGGCTCGCCGGTATTAATAAATAAATCTGTTAAATGCCGGAATTTCCAGCCCCAACACTAACCGCTTTTGACTTAACGGCCGTAGTGTTATTGTGACTTATACAGGGACTTGCAAGACTAGCTTCCGGAACCGTCCCTTTGCACACACAGCGCACAACTTACGGCCCGAAAACACTAGGGTAAGTCGTGTGCTAAGATAGCAAGCATTTGGCTGCCTAGTATAATGCTCCTGATAGTATAGTAAAGTTCAATATTGTTTTTACCATTGGGATTGAATTATTTAGTATTACAACAGCCGGGAAGCCCGGCATAATATATGTACTGTAATATCCATCACAACTTGAAACATGAGCTCTTACCCTACGTACATATACGACGTAATGAAGTGTAAGTATAGCTTAAACTTTCAAATGGTAGCCACAATGCTTCAGATGTATGCTTTAAGTCGTAACTATGTTATTCTCGAGCCTACGGTTCAGCGCTGCCCCTCTATATTCTATAGCTGGTAGGTTAATTCCTACTACTAGTATCTATTTGAACTCTCAAGGAATTTTACATGAGATTCCACGAAATGACCTCTTTTTCGGGTACCTTGAAGATGTCCTTTTGTTCCAGAAAATCTGGTTCCGAAAAAAGTAGTAATGTGGCAAGTACGACATGAACAGTCTATCCTGTCACAGCTGTCAATGCGCCACTACAACAGCACTTAATTGGGAGCTCTGACTCTATACGCTCTTGGGCTCGCAGCGAATGGACGACTACGGTCATACCGGAGGCTTTTCTTCCTGTGGGCACCAGGTTTGCAGTTTAGCGTAGCGGTATGATGATAGCAAGGACCAGCTGAGCAAACCTACATTGCATTACATGGTGCAGTGCGTACAGTGTCTTTGACCCCTGACCAGCTTTTAGTGCAATAATTCCGAGTCCCTACTCTTCGAGATTAGTACTATCAAAACAACTAACACATCGTTTTTAACCTAATGATCCATTACCTATTAGTATTCGCGCTTTCCCTATACTGGTACTGTCTGTCCCTCAAGGACGTGCGCAGGCACATGTACAGTAATCTAGCTGAATCACTAGTAGTTGTGTATTATGTAATCAACCCATTTCTATATCAAAGCTGACCCCCGCGTGGGATTCTCTAGTACACTAATCCTTTCCTTGCTTTCTCTCCTTGGCCTAGAATTCTCGTGTTAATAACTAGTAGGATTCTGGGATTTATTATTCAGCCGATTCTTTCTAATCTTAACGCTTTTCACACAGTCGATACTAGTGATATATATTTATACAGCTGGGGAGGCCACTCAATTATTACTACTAATTAGCACTAGTTGTTTTGGAAGTGGTTCGTATAAGATCGCGGTCGACGTGAATTAATTCATAATATCTATCCGTCTGACTGGAGATGATCAGATGTGGATAATTTAAATTCGATATTACCAAGGATTCTGAGAAGAGAGAATACAATATGAATGATTATTCTAATAATAATATCACTCAACCATCCATCACTGTGATCTTTTAGTCGAATTGGTTCCGCCCCAGCGTTTAGGCTTCAAGATTCTCTTGATACCCTGCCTAAAACTACGGTCTCTGGAAGCGTATTAGTGTGACAGTAATAGACATGCATCGCATTCATCATACCAATATTTTTTTGCGACGACGGCTTTAATGTATGGCAATGAATTGGAATTACATGCTTGGTCAAAGAAGCACTAGGCCCATGGTAGTTAGCTACAGGAGGCACATGTTACCGGAGTTGCAGATCTTATTCCGGTTCTCATTATAAAATGACGTGGAGAAGATACGAACTTCACGCCAATCGAGCTCTCTAGCCACCCACTCTCACATTGTCATTTTCTATAGTTCCCGAACGATTCAAACCGTTAGAGTACATAGTCGTGAGGTCGCTCTGCCTCAGCCCACAGGGAAGAACTCTCAACTTGTCGGCTCATGACAATAGTTTCTGAATCTGATGCTCATTAAGATACCGTCCCCGGCGTTTAAAAAGGACCGAATTGTAAGGATAAATGGATTATGGACCCAAGGCCCTAGCTTCAGCTAGTTGAATTATTAAACTCCAAGGTTCCGATATTTTGTCAATATCTAGTAGCTAGTTACAATTGAGCCGACCTTGCAAATTGACATACTATCTACTGGTATTACTTGAGTTTACGGCCGGAAGGAACATAGAATATATTAACATTGCGCTTGGAAGTCTCTTTAAAACTTTCATTTTTAAACTGTTAACTGTTTCCGATAACAATACTTAGATACCACTTTTAACTTGATCAAGCTGCAGGTTCAGGGTACCATGCAGATCGATGATGTACAATCGTTAGTAGATTGTTTATCAAAGGTCCTGCGATTTATTTTTTCATTTCGGTTAATTGTTAAGCCCACATAGATACAACAGGCATCTTACGTGTATATTAGAGTATAGACACACATACAGGCCTCACTTTCATAGCACCGCTGTATGGGACTTTTAAAGCATGTCATACTTTATAAGGAGATACTAATATAGATGGGCCTGCGGCTGTCGCGTGACGTTTTGCAGCCACGTGAACGCTAAACTAATAATAATTGATTTTCACTTAGTAATCTGTATATTGTATTGAAATTACGAGTAGAATGTAACAGTGATGATATGGCTTAGTGTATTATTTCAAAAAAGCTACGCGTTATGTTCTTATCGCTAAAGCATACAATGATAACCTACCTAGTATCATATGGTATTGTGTAATTCACCATACACATTTCTATTTCATTTTTGTGCGGCATAATACACACCGCCTACAAACCGCCTTCCTAAACTATTTTAGTCCCTGCGTGGGAGCGAATGCAGATGATTTTTTTTTTCGTCCTACTTCCGCGAGCAGTTAATAGTTAGAGTAAGAACTTGGCACTTGGCAGCGCTACCTCAGTTGTCCGGTTACCCAGTCTGTCCAGCTGCGTGGTACACTAGTCTATAAAATTAATTTTATGTGGTTGGCGCGGCGTTGCGTTGCGTTGAAAAAGGCACCTCCTGATAGGGAGCTCTCAGGAATGCTATTCGAATCCTATATTCTAGCAGGAAGAAAATGAATAGGAAAGGCGAAGCGTGTGCGGCCGTGACATTCAAAAACATTACGCTTACCAATTAGCCAGATAGCGGTCTTTAACATTGAAAGCAAATTAAAGGTGCCACCGACCTCACTGGCACATTCGATCTATCATATAAAGGAATTCAATTATCGGCATATATTGTGTACAAGGTACCTAAATATGAAGTCAGTCCCCTGCATTCTTGCAGGAACCCTACTTTTCTCTTGTTTCCGGCTTCCTTCTCCACCTTTTTCTCGGCACTTCCCATTTGGAATACCTTTTATGCATCTTCAAGTGACAATTGCTCGCAGTAATTGATATGTAGTAGCTAGGAGCTAGGGGCTTTCTACCATACGCATTATGCTTGTCGGCCAGCTTCGCACTCTTTGGTTGGTCAATTACTATTATATATTTGCATGTAACTTGCGCAGTTTGCAATGCTTTAATGTTAGGCCTGGTCTCTGGCGTTGCTTCCCATTAATATTCTATCATTCCCCACTACACATGTTGTTCGCTTCCGCTAGCAGCTACTACCAAAAGTAGCCTTCATCGTTTCCGTAGACCTCTTCCTCTTGCCCTTCCTAGCCACCGCACCTCTCGATCTTATCGTGGGATTTAACCCCGCGGGAATTATCATATAACAGGTTATTTTAGGAGAAGGCTCTCGAGTGTGTCGAATGATGCCCCAGAATTCGGCATCGTATGTAAAGCGCACCCTCCAGGATCCCTATATTAAGTAAAGTGGCGTTGGGATATCGGCTCCACCAGAACCAGTACGTTGGTCTTTTTCCCCGGTGGCAAGGTCAGCCCAATTAATTAGTCTTTTGCTATATACTAGTCTTCATCGTCTAGTTAGTCATTGCTAATCCAAGCTTATTGTGAGTCGATCTGTGATTTATCTCAGTTGTAGTAGCCTTCTAATACAGTTTCAGTGGTGCATAGCACACTGAGATGTGAAACAGACCTAAATATTAGTTTATATTAGTTTATATTATAAAACAAACAACTTGTCGCTGTGTATATGCGTCTTATGATGACCGCAGTGTAAGCCATAACTAGCTATATAATATAGGGGTGTTAAGCGTCAAACTTGAACTCAACGAATTCAAGCGTTAGTCTGACATGATCCGTGACCTCCTGGTTTGTAAACCTAGCCCATTGTATATGAATCGCTGAGCCTATGCAGCATTGCGTCGGGGCGTCGAAGTCAACGGTTCCATCGCAATAGCTCGGCTCCTATGAAACCTGTGCAGCGCAAATTCGGGAGTTCGGGGACCACTGGCGTGGATGGACAAGAGATATGGAACGCGATGCCTTGGGTGGCTGCCCTCATCAATCTATGACTGCCCAAGCGCGCTGCCGGATAGGTGGCTAGAATTAAGAGTAACTTTACCGTCGTCGTGGGGTGACCACAGCGATCATTGCTCAGTCTGGTTATGAAGAAAAGCCGTTCGAGAGCCTTCATAGCAGATCTACCTAGGCCGCCAACCTCATAATCACGGTTTCCTGCATTATTAGCTGTGGTGAATATAGTATAGGATTAGGTATGCAGACAGTATATCGTCACTTTTCACGCATAGATGTTGTGTAAAATAGAGCTTCCAAGCATATTAAAAACTAAAGAAGCCTAGAACTTGACCGCCCTTCGAACTTCGTTGACAAGGCACAACTGCAGATACAATCCCTAATTTTCCCTTTCTACTTTTAATTTGTAAACCCATTTATGGAAAACAAAAAATTTTATTAAGTATAGGTTACGTATTCCATAAACTGAACTAGGCCGCTTTGGTCACTGCCATTCACTTGAACCCTTCGAATCAGGGTTTTTAAACGCCCGACATCTTGATTATAATTACTAACCCCGAAGATGAGTAAGTTCCTTGAGCTTCGCTAGATTCTAGGCTATGGACGAATATCTACGGTGGAATTATGACCTTTTACTAGCTAGTTGCCTGCAGGTGATCGATACATGTTCTTCCAGACCTCAAATCGGTGCAAAAATCAAGATGCACTTTACCGATGACAATTGATTGCAAATAATTACTAACTCTCAGGGTAATGTTTAAAAAAATGGATAAGATCCTTCAACCATGCCAACAATCCTGCTGACTACTAACAATCACTCCTAGTATCCACTAGGTGTATCAGATAGTGAGCCGGAAAATCACAAATTTTCACATCCCAGCATTGTTACCGTACACGGCCATATTTCATTGACAACCACAATATATGACTTTATTTCCTAGCATATCTCTTGTATATATAACTTTAAATATCATTATCAGAATGTCTATTTGAGTGGGAACTTTCGTGTTCTATTACAGCTAGGGAATCCACCATGATCTATAGGTTAAACCCTTGCTCCTTATAAGCAGACAAGAAATATGCCTCTGTAGTATCTAAAGGTCCTATGTACTTGGATAACTGCTATTTTACTTTATCCTAAGCGTAAAAGATCCATTGATTTAGAGTCTGCTGATATTATTTGGGGTTGCGTTTTGCGGGTTTGGGGTCTTGGTCGCACCAAAGCGAGCCGCCAACACTTTGAATTAAGTAATGTACCATCGTATAACTATATTAACACTCAACTTCAATTAGACTTAACGAACCACCAAGGCTTGCTCTTGAGGCTACCAGTTAATAAATTCATATTTCGTGCTCTGGATAAAGAGAAATACGCGTTGTCTTGTGAGCTCACAATGCTGTGGTCATTTTCACATGTGATGTGTAACGGTACATGGGTTAAACTACTAAAAGGTTTGGCGGCTCACTTTCCCATTTAGGATTTTTCAACCTCACGATTCTGAATCCGCAAAACATAGCCTCAAGTAATATCAACAACAACCCTAAATCAATGGACCTTTTACACTTAGGGTCAAGTGGAGTAGCGATTATTCGAGTATATGGGCCCTTTAGATACCATAGAGCCATATTTCCTTCCTAAGAAGCAGAGGCATATAAATCACGGTGGACTGCTGTAATGAGAACAAAGGTTCCCACCCAAATAGAGAGCCACCAACACATTCTGATAACATTCAAGGTAATATATATGTATATATATATTACTTCCATCGGCCTTTTGGCCACCAAAGTAATATATACAGAAGATATGTATTTTTAAAATATGACTATGTTGTACGATAACAGTGCTTAGAAGTGAAAAATTATGATTTTACGGCTCACTATCTGATGCGACTAGTCTCGACGCAGCCATTCCAGCAGTGTCCCTAGACATCCCGCGAAGCTCGCTTCTCAGCTGATGACCGTCATCCTTCGTTTCGGGATATACATCCTAACCTCGTCAATAGACATGAGGTTTGTACAAATCTTCGGAATCATGTCATTACGAAAAGCCCAGGCAGTCACGATGGCATACTAAATGAATTGACCTCCAAAGTTTCGTGGGAGTGAAGGCATGTATAACCTAAGGATTATACGACGCGGGCAGGTAGGCAAAGGAAAACTTTTCAAGATTTTCAATGCTAAATGAACCCTGTACAAATCAATACGACAAGATTAGGCCAAGACATCGACGACCCTAGACGAAATATAGCTTTTGTGCATACAAGTTGGGTTCATCACTAAAAAGATTGCTAGGAAGAGCACAAAACTAAGTCGATAAATAAGACAGCCTGAAGTCCTCATACAAGCCCCGTTATCAAAGTATCGTTAAGGGGTTCTGCAATTGCGTACAATATGGGGGGGGTGCTATCAGGTATACGATTAATTCAGGGAGCACAGTCTTAAGCTTTTCGAGATCTCTCTCCCGATATTTTGCAATAACGTGAACCCCTAAAGTCAATGCATTCATCAACAGCTACACTTATACCAAACCTACCAAATCTTCCAGCACCAACAAAATAACGATAAGAAAAGGCCGGACACTCATCTAGTCTCATGAGAGTGCTTGTAACTAGCTGCATCTAGATTTCTGGGCTTCATATATGCATGGTGATATTGTTAAACCCATTTTTATTGATAACGACGTACTTCTCTCGTATTTGGTGGTGAATTTGGTCTTTTTATTTGCTCATGTTCAACTTAACTTGGACATAATTAATCGCTGATATGCAACTCATAGTGGATCCCCGCGTAAATCCCGACCCCAAGGTATGCAAGGATTTCAGCCGCTATCGCCGGCTTCCACGTTGCATGTAGCTATTCATCTATTTTCTATCTAGGTAGTGATGATGCTACAGCCTTGCTTGAAGCTCTTTGTTAATGGACGCGTCTGTCGAGCTAATTGAATCTAAGGGTTGACAACTTATTACAGAGAAGGAATCGAAATGCGCTAAAATACACACTGTAGCTCCTAGGCCTCAATTGTTAGCAGTCAGTACTATATGGTTGCATGACTTTTTGGGTGATGTAGCTGTAGCTTAGGGATAAGGTCCTAGGTCTTTAACCTACATAGCTATAGAAATGCATTACATTTTCTAACAGCTTCTCACTGGAAGAAGCCTCCGTGGAAAATCCTCCCGCCCACTACCTTTTAGTGCGAAAGAACAATAAGAAGGTTTCTGGAAGCGGTAACCAACGGAACCTTCGAGCCCAAGAATCAAGCATCGTGAGCCAGAGCTTCTAGGCGGATCCTGCCGAGATGGCGAAACTCTAAATCCTATACATGCTATATGTATAAATATACATACATGTTATACAAGTCTGGACTCAGGGACCCACAGCTCGCATCATAATGATAAGGATGTTTGATTTTATAATTGTCACAGCAAAGAACCGAAACTGAGCTCTTGGAGAAGGTACCTCATTACCGTATTTTAGTGCCGTCATAACAGCGCTAGCCACAATAAAAAGCAAAAAGGAAAGGAAGGAAAGAAAGGACAAATCTTGATGTAGTAATTACAATGCACTCCTGGCATACTAGCGAATCCTATGACGGGCAGGTTATAGGATATATATGTATTTATACCTATTACTACGACATAGTAGTACCAATTAGAAGATTAAAAAAAAAAAAGCCCGGCTGGATTGGGTTAGCACCTCATCAGCTTCTTCATCCCGCTTCCAGGCCTCCTATCCCCTTCCCCAGAGGGAAATTTAGGGCTCTAGGGTCACCTATGTCGAAAATTAATATATAATCCATGTGTGGTGTGTGGGTATCGCATGGCATGCGAAGACATCGTGCCTATAAATATACCTTCCTGGTACATATTCAACAGCTACCAGTAGTTTATCCATTTGATTTCCTTTAATATAGCTAAATAATAGTGGCGGCTAAACTGAGCCACCTAAGGAGCATTCTATATATTATAGTACATAGAGGCTGACCGCGGTTGCTGCACCAACTGGCAATCATAGGATATAAATCGCGTAGCAATTCATACTACTCCCTCGTAGCCTCCATATTGATTCCCACAGAATCAGCGATACAACTTAGGTGCGTAGAACACAGTGTGTCCAGTTCTCTATGAGCTTTTGTGTCTATGTACTGATGTATATATAGGTCATAGCAAATTTAATCCTGGTCAGTCATCGTGCCTGAGAGTACCGCTTTCGTGTGTTCGTGTGTGGGCTCACTTCCGCTCGGTACAAGCCAGGTTGCAGTTAGTACTACTATAACAATGGAGTCATGGAAGCTACATGTAAGAAACTATAAAATCATAATCAGCTAGTTGATTAATACTTAAAATTTGTATGTTAAGTAAACTTGCAGAACAATAGAGGATTGACTAAAACAAAGGGGCTTACCTACTACCAGTTAGTAGCACTCTTGAAAGAACATATTAAGGGCATAAATGTTTGTGTACATGTAATATACATGTACTTATATCATCAAACAAATAGCAAGTAATCTATTAGTGCGTGATATGATCTTGTACTAACTCGTAGTGGTAGGCTCTCCCGCGGGTGAAAATCTACAAGGTTGATCGAAGTTAGAGAGCTAAGTTAGCAAATTATAGTATATATGCAAAGCTTAAGAGATGCATGCATGATAAGACGTGTTCTTCCTCTTAATTTCCTCTTCTCCCTATCTTGTTTAATTATTATTATTGCTCTCTTTAGTCTTCTTCTCTTTAAATCATGCCAATTTCAATTAATTAAAATCCCGCAGCAGAAATCCTCCAACCCTGCATAGGGGCCCTGCATTATGATCCATAAACGGTGCAGATTACTAATTATTAGCATGTAGGAATAAATGGCCCACACCAAAACATCGACCACTCAGATTCTACTGAGGCGCGGGGGAGACCTTCCTTTTCTGGACATCCCGTCTAATCTTGCCTAACTCTAGGCTTTTCTCCCTACTATTCTTGTACACCTGAAAATAACAATAATGATCATCAGCCGGTATTAATGCTCCTTAGGAAGGTAGCAGTTGAGATGTGGGGGGATGAAACCAGTCGTATCTTTGCGAAGCATCGCTACGACTTCATTGGTCTGATTTTCACTCTTGATTTTGCTTGTTTCTTTTTTCAAACAGGGAACTCCAGTAGAAGGTAGGGAAACATGATTTCCTGTTAAATAGCAAGAATATAAATCACAGGTAGTAAAGCAGTAATATACTGCTTTTCAATGTAGATCTGAGTTTGTATATGTGGAGACACCATAGGGACTTGTAGCGCTTGCATGGCACAGCTCCAGGTAATTATTTAGGCGTCTCTCTTATCTAGGATGTCAAGGCAGTAAACTAGACGTAAAAGCGCCTATAACGCAGAGGAACTGTTATCATATGTTTGGGGAATATGAAATGGGGATATGAAGAAATGAGAAGAGTAAGAGGGAAATCAGAGGAGGAGGGCATGTCATCTTCCCTCTCATTCTGGTAATCCTAAGACAGCTAGGTACTATGGTAGCACAATCTCGAAAGTAATACCAGCCGTAAACCATGTGTGGTTGACACGCGAAGGGCGGCCACGTGCGGGCTGTCCCCATCCAAGCGCGGTAGGCGAACACTCACAGTTAGTTTGTTTTTGTGATATGCTGTTGAATGCCCTCAATTCTTGGGCCGCTTTATTAAATAATTTGGTGAAAGTTATATATCCTATCAGAACCGGCCGGCCACCTAGGTGCTCGTGTGTCTATCGCCAGATCTTAATGGTGATACTTTAAATATACATACATATGTACTGATGCACAAAATATAAAGGTATGTAATGTTTTCCCTTAGGTGGAAAGCTTGCGTGATGGAGCGTGGTCACATTTTCCCAATCTATCATAGCTGTGCTGCTTATGTGGTGTAGGCCCTGAGGATTCTAACCGCCTTGCTCGAGGCTAGCAGCTAGAGGCCACGTGCTAGACGATGTGAGCATCATGCACACTAAGGGGGAATAATGATGTGTGGTGGAGGTTCCGGACGCCTTGGATAAGCCTTGCGAGGTGCCCTTTTACCCTCCTCTCGTTGGCTCCTGGTCATGACCCCACGAGCTCTCTTGCCTTGTGTTTACTCCGAACAGCCTTGTCTATTTGTCTGATACATATTATGTATAGAGCTTGGTTTAGGTAATAATTTTTTAATTGATCTAATACTGTAAGATTGTTTAGACATCACTTATTAGTCGACTGCGATTGGGTCCTTTTCCCAAGGCAGGCCACACCCAGAGCATCCGAAAACCAATGAAGATATCGAAGGCCACAAGCAATTACCTCTCAAAAATCATCTCTAATCATGTTTGGTATTGCATATTGCGCGGAACGTCCTGAGCGTGTTGAAGTGGCAAGTATATTGTAATAGGTGGCCTCTTTCACATCGTGGTCCTCCATGCCTGAAGATATATAGTTAGAGACTACTTATACAAATGGATACAATTTTAGATTCATAGTTGCTTTGTGATGACGGCATGGCCGAAATATGAACGCTCTTCTTATCTAGGGGGTCAAAGCGTTCAAGGAAATCCTTAAAAAGCAGGTGCAGTTTTGACCCGTTGCTTGATAGGATAAACGAGAGGCTCATCGTGTCTAAGGGACATATGGGATATCCGACACTCCGTACCCATCTCGAAACGGACAGCAACGGCCAAGCAGAGATTATGTGTCCTGGTAAATGCCTCTCCCATTCGGACATCGCATAGCCCATACCCATCTAGGTAGGTTACTCCACGCTAGCTACAATGATAACATAATAACCATTGTCTCTCTAGTTAAGAGCACCCAATTTGG
Organism: Pseudotulostoma volvatum; assembly: GCA_019804575.2. Taxonomy (NCBI): domain Eukaryota; kingdom Fungi; phylum Ascomycota; class Eurotiomycetes; order Eurotiales; family Elaphomycetaceae; genus Pseudotulostoma; species Pseudotulostoma volvatum. Next base: position 21,358 of record JAHQZX020005018.1, read on the forward strand.
CGTCTTCTAGAGCTGCCAGGCGCTGCAGACCTCTAGTGCAGTCATTTCTTTTTTGTTCCTTCGTGTCTGAGGTTGCGTGTGTTAGCTTCGCCTTTGGTATTTGTTTTTCTCTCGCTTGATCTCGCCCAACCAGAAGGTTGGTCACTTTTGGCCGCTGGCGCCTCGCCATTGTAAATTGCAAGTCCTCAGTGACCTGATAAATTTGTATCCTGATTAAAGATTGTAATCCACGCGACAGCAGTATGTCAACGTCAAGTATAGAATGTGGGACTGTTCGTACATGCATCATCCATTCGGATGGGACATACAGACATGCATCCACAGTGGTACAAAAATAGGAACCGAAGGAGTCAGTTGAGGAACCCGGCCGGGAAGAGAAAAAGAAGGCGAAAGAAGACAAAAGAAGGTAAAAGGAAAAAGAAAGAAATGCGCGATGACAGATGGCCAATCTGTAGCGCCTGAGACGGGGAAGCCATGTGCGTTCTCCAGAGCTGCTACATATCATTCAGCCGGATGACCATGCATACATCCAACATGGTATCCGTATTAGGCCACGTCGATCCCTGCATATCTGTTCTTGTCGATCTGCCGATCAAACCCTGTGCCGAACTTGTTGCCATGAGAAGGACTTCCGTCTCACAATATACTATATAACTTACTAGCAAGAAACTGTCTCCAAAACACCCTTGTGGCCCGTGGGTGCTGTCAGTGCCCATTTTATGATGCAAGCTATAGATGGTGGCGGACATTTAAAAGCATAACCGAAATGCAACTCGCCAAGGCACCTTTTTCATCGCAACGCCACACCACTACACTCGAGACTGTGGGACGTAGATAACTGCTCGAAAATAGGCTATTAAACAATATATCATACGTAGGAACTACAGGCGTTTTGCTCAAAACAAGGCACTTTTTGAGCAGGAACTTAATTATTTTAGGAAGGCGGTTGGCGGGCGGTGTATGTTCTGCCCCACTAAACAGAATAGAAACGTGTATGGTAAATTACATAATCCCACGCGATACTAAGCTGTTACCACCGTATCTTATAGCAATGGCATGTACTAATACGTAGCTTTCCTATGAAAGTACACTACGTTGTATTATTACGGGTACATTGTAATTCAATACGTGATACAAATTAGTTCCTCGTACGCTATATACCGGCGGACTCCCGAAAGAATGTAGAGAAGGCAAGAATCAAAGGAAGAATAAAAAGAAAACAGGAAAGAAGGCAAGGAAAGAAAAAAGAAAATGAAAGGGAGGGAAAAAAAAGAAAAAAAGGCTCCCGTGGTGGTCAAAGTCTCCCCCCATCCCTCAATTAATTCGACGCCCTCCCACTCTCCCACTCTCCCACTGTCGACCACAAGGAGAACTTCATGAAGATCCCCCCTCTGGGCTTCACGTCACAGAATGGCAGGGTTGGCCTGTTAGAGAGCTGCTCATTAGCAGCCATTGGCGGCGCCAGTTGCTGATCGAGACCTTGTTCACGACAATAAGCAGCGTGGGGGTTAGATCCGCTTTGACACTAGATACTAATACAAGTTTGAAAGAATAATACGAGCCAACACTGTATACATCAATACAGAACAGTGGCTTGGGACAGCGTCGTTCGGGCCATCTACTTCTTCGTAGCTTTGAAGCCGATACTAATGTGAGGTACAGGTCGGCACCATCGGCAAGGTGTTTATATTAGATCTTCATCCGCTACTTAAGACGGCGTATCTAAGCTAGCTCATTACCTACCTGGGAGCCCAGAGAATTTTATCCAGTCAAGGAAGGTACATACATGCCGTAAGAATTAAATTCTAGTACTCTCAATGATACAAATGCATGCTTGTCGCGATTGTCATATCTCTCTGAGATGTCTAAGAGGCCTTAGAGGAGCTGGCATCGTTGCTCGCTGATATAATTCCGCACGATCCGGGTATAACAGTTCCTCTGCCATTACATTGCTGTCACCGTTGCGCAACCCTTCGACGGCACTACTAGGTATTCACTCAGCCTGCTACGTCAATGTCATGGCTACTGCAAATTAATAGAGTAGTGGAATTCTAAGGTAAGACATGATGCTTGAAGATTGCTCACTGAGGATGTTCACAATGTTGAGTGGTTCTTTTTTTATTTCTCTATAATATCCCAATTACTAGATTAAAAGATTGGAACACTCCGCCATTGTTTCTGTCAGCTAGCGGGTGCGAAAATGTATTCCAAAGAAGAATTGGCTTGTTTAACTTACCCCCGCGGTAACAGCTTATAATACTTTGCTTTGATCATTGCTACCTATTACCGTTCACGAATGCCTCAATGCTATCAAGGAAGAAATGGGCCTTATATACTCATAGCAATTGCTATCAAACAACCCACTGATTATTGAAGACTATCCAAGTGGTTGGTGTTGCCAATCACAAAACTATAGAGAATCGACTCTTTATGGGGGGGACGATTTCTGGTTCTAAAATTATCATCAACTTTGAGGGAATACCCTTTCTTTCTTTCATTCTTCCTCTACTTTTTTTTTGGAGTCGGGACACTTTCTTTTCCTGTCGGACTTTGATGATAACAAAATCAAGATTGCAGAGTTAGCCTTGTCGTTTTCAATTGCCTGGAGGAGTGTCTGGGGCCTTGGTTAAGATTAACCGTCAATAACGTCAATTTCAAAGAACAGCGCGGTCCTATAGTCTCCTTTCCGCATCAACTTATATCGGGCATTCGGTTTCACTGGTCCTCGCCAAGAGCAAGGAGTATATATCGGAAATCAATGGATCAGAACTTTAGATGTAAGCACCTACAACGGCCGGTTCCTCGGCTCTTATGGTAACCGAAGCTAGATTACCATTCAAGCAATGCACCAGCATTGGCAAGCCAGCAGTTCACAGACAGTTTGGAACACCGTTTTCCACATTCCCGACGTCTCCTACCTACCGAGGACGGATCAAACATGTTTTCCTCAAGTACGAGGCAACAAAACGAGTTCTTCGGTCCAAGCCAGTGGGCTCAATATGAGCCTTCAAGTTCACGGATATATGCCTCCGAGCAGTTGTCACAAAGAGGACAGCAAGCATCTGTATCGCCCTTCTCGACTACCGTTCCATATTCACCATCACAGACATCGGTGTTTTCAAGTGCGACATTTCCGATGAGAGTCCCAAACTCTCCGAATCAATCGTACTATGCCCCGTAAGAACCCGACGGATCTAAATCCGGGATTTGATCACCAAAGCTGATGTTAATAACCCCAAAGGATGGCTGGATATAATCTCATTCAACCTAGCTTTGACCTAACCCAGACACCGATCATCTCGTGAGTGGATCCATAGCTCAAACTTTTGAAAGATGGAAGACTCATAAGTATTAGTTCTCCATATTCCCTACCAGCATCACCCGATTCCCGAGTATCAGTCTCGGGATCACCTTATCTCCATTCAACCGTGACAGGCGGTACTCCGGAGCCGGAAAGCCAAGTACGTGTGATCGAATCACGGCCAAAACCTCAATGTTGGGATCATGGTTGTAACGGCCGAGAGTTTTCAACTTTCAGCAACCTACTACGCCACCAACGCGAAAGGTCTGGAGCCTCTGCGAAATCGGAGTGCCCACAGTGTGGTGCGGTCTTCACTCGTACAACTGCCAGAAACACACATATTGCGCAGGGAAAATGCAAAGGCGGAAGAGAGTCCGCCAATTGAGTTCTGACTATGTCGCCAAGTCGTGAATAAAATCTCAGGGAGCGGCAAGTATGAAACTCATTGTATCATTACAGAATTCATGCGGATACGAATCGCAGAGTCAAGAGAATATTGCATCCTTATGGTTACATAGAAGCCTGTGGCAAAACAAAAGAAAAGCTCCTTCCCTTACCTATTTTCTTATCTTCTTTCCCTTTTTTTCTTTTCTTTACCCTTCATCCTCCTTGCAGCATTCGCACTCAATGTTCTCTGCTCCAAGCCTAAATATCATGCTATCGAGAAGAGAATGGAGACATGAGACGAGCTGGGGAGAGCAAAACTTATATAAATCAGACATGATCCCTGGATTTATGTACATACAAGCAGCTGAGGGATAGAAGTACGGTAGCCAAGAATCACTTGGAGAATCTTGCCATAGAATATGACCTGCTTCCCCAATTGCAATTGCGGCTTACCTCAACTACTATCATGTCGACCAAATAATGTATAAGTTGATGCCTTAGATAATAGGCACCATTATGTATGTATTATTATGTATAATACGTACTTTACATACTAATCCTATAGGCTACCAAATAGACTGGCAACTTCACAGGACACGATGAACAATTCACGTGGCCCAGCTGGCCTTATGATGGACCTGCAGGGCCAGTGAGCCTGCAGATATTATGTGTTTAGGTGACAGGAGTGGTTGGCCGAGGTCGTTGTCTAACGGTGACAGATGTATGGTTGTGCACCCAAGAACAGAGGAACTTGCATGTCTCCTGATAGGCCGGCTTTGGTAACTGGATTCGCAAGTGTATTGAAATTGATTTACTGGAGCATGCTAGGTTCTGTCAAGTGTCAAGTGTGGAGGGCTCCGTTAGGCTTTTGATCCTGACGATCCACTTCCTTTTAGTCCCTAAACTGTCACGGTATTGTACTTTTAATTGTATACCTGGTTTGTGAGCTTGAGATGCTTCTGTATTACCGATGAAATACAACCAAGACGTCCTAGTGCTCGTAGTAACTACTATTTTGATAGTGACATAAGCTTCATGTGGAACCTCTTGGGTTCGTACTAGTACTAGTAGTATGTATGTTAGATAAAGTTCGGGAAAGGGTCTTTCCTTCCTCCTTTGATTGGTGGAAAGAGTTCCATCAAACCGACTTTTATTTGACTTTTGACGGCCGTTCAGCCTATAGAAGGGAAGCGACCCAACTCGCCAGGTAACATATGGGTTGCCCAGGGCTTATACCCTTTCCCGTCCAATATTATTAATCCATACATTGTGGTTGGGCAGTCACTGGGCAGAAAGGAAATAAGGGGACAAAGTGATTGCGCCACTAATTGATAATAGTAAGATAGGGAACTCCCGACGCTCTCGGATTAGATAACATGACCTTATTTATTAGGTAATATGTGCCGTACGAATTACCCTTCGCTAGAGCGCACCAACGGGCTTTTGGCTTTTTTTTAAGTTGGTTGATGGAGTATATGTACACAAGTACATAAGTGCGGTCAGACTAAAGGATGAAGACCGCCGTTTGCACCGATAAGATCCCCTGCAAAGTTTGTCGTTTCAATGAATGGCTGCCTCTTCGAATCTATTCTACCCCTCCGTTTAATTTGGAATTAGCTATATCTCACAAGAATTTCAAACTTGCCGCATTCCTTCATACGTCAAGGAACCAGTTACGTGCAAACAAGTCACCAATCAGCGCTTCGCTCGTTATGCTTGCCGCCAAGATAAAAAGCTTGAAAAAGCTTGTGTTGGGTGATTTGAGTCCCAATAGTGTAGCCGCAAAGTTAAAATAATAAGCCATCCCGGAGGCTTCGAAAGGGCTGCCTAATGCCATAGTAGGAGTTCAACTATTCTACACATATATTGCACACTTAGTATTGTCGTGATATAAATTTAATGGCATTACTATGATAACAATATATTTCTTTGAAGTAAACTTTCTTACGATAATAATAACCTCTCTGAGACAATGACCTTTGGATGAATGGTTTATAGGTTTGAGTACTATGCACCGATACAATGCTAGTAACTATTACACTAATAATCGATCTACTAGATGATGCTACATTCACGAGTTTTGTCGGAGTCCACATGCTGACCAAAGTATAATTAAATAATATTTACCCCAGTATGCTTTTAAGGTTGGTTCCGTGTGAAATGGGTTGTTTACTTGGTTATACACATGAAGTGTACGTACATATCGGGGGACAATCGACCTTCGACCTTCTCTTTCAACTTATCATCTTTTGTAATCCTACCGCATTCGTTCACAATGATCGCTCATGTGTCACATCACCAAAAATGATGGACTTCATACACTGCACCTCACGTCAGCAGGTTGTAAGAGTATTCTACCTATCTATTGCTTTCACTCCTTCCTTACTAATCGTCAATCTAGGTTACATGCTTCTTGGTATTGTTAACGTCAGTCAGCGCAGAGGTTGTCGAGGAAACCTTGGAAGCGACTATCAATTCCGTAGGAAATTTTTCTCCAAGCGGAACAGGTAGTCAACCTCGGAGTTGAGTTACGGAGATAAATGAGGAATTCATGGAGTTCGTCATACAAACAAGCTCCTGGTAAAGTTTGCGACAACACTCAGGACAAACTTCCCTGTAATGTATCAGCTTATTCATCCTCTGCCCCAGACGGTCTGAAAATCAAGCAATGACAGCTGCTTCACCTGATGACCAACAACTATTATGTCCTTACGTGGCTAACATACTGAGGAGATGCTGGTTAATCTCGATAGTAAAGCTGAAATGGGCAAGCTTCTAGCTTTAGTGCTGGAAGAACTTTCAAGACATTCTCAAACCCCTGGTCATCCGAGCGGCTACAATCAGTGTCGCTGCCAATGACATCTGCGATCGGACTCTGCATGCATTTTTCGGCCTCTCTGTGGAGTACAGAGAACCCCTACACAGCTCAATCCTAGAACGTGCCTACCTTGCAAGTAAGCTTCCAAGATAGTCACTGCCTCGCCATTTATGAGAAATCAACGATCTAGTCGAAGCCACTGTCGTGAATCGATCGGCGGTGTGGGACAGAATATCGTTGTTACAGGAAGCTTCTGTCAGCTTTCGCTTGAGCTTCAGAAAAGCGCTCTCTATACTACGCCGGCAGATGGGTGGTCCGGATAGGATGGGAGTTCGTGCGACCAACGAGTCCTTTAATCATTAATAGGAAGGGGGCAGCGAGTGCTTACCGGGGTTCAGACAAGTTCCGGTCCACCTTTGTGAGCAAGCAGCAACAAACTGGCAGATCCTAGAATTCCGGATCTGGGGATAGAGCTTGACACTGAAATGTCGGATCGGGTCCTTTTGGTTATCAGCGGACCATCCCCTACGTATGGTGACGCGTGGTTATATCCTACAGTATAAAAAGAAGTATCAGTCAGGCATAAACATGTTTGTATTGACGGTCAGTATATCGCTCTTGCTTTAAGAGTATAAATCGGTTGACTATCGGGTCGCACCAGATATACGACGACCAACCCGTTTGTTGATCAAGGCTGATATCTATCATGTGTAATTCTGGATATTACAACGATGTCTGTTTGTCGGAGTTGAACGAGATGGCGTAGGTTTCGCCACCGTCCTGAGCGAGGTTGCGGTGGACGGGGGTACATTCTATGATAGGATGTACTATTATCCTAAGTATGTATAAAAATTTGGGCCGTGTTACTAACCGTTTCCCATTGCCCTCCGAAGTCGCCGCATATCGACGTTGACGGTTTTGGTCTTAGTAGAAGGATATATGGATTATTAGGTTATATGAGAAATCATGATGGGTCGCACGCGGTGCAGATTACCCATCTACTAACTACAAAATGATGACATTTGGAATGAGGAATTGAATTAAAGAAGTTCCGGTGGGAATTATTTCGGGTAAGCTTGACCGAAAAAGAGGGACGTGGTTGTGAGAGAGTAATCTCCCCTTTTTCGGTATGATAGTAGTAACCCCACGGAAGCTGATAACGATAAGCGTTTTTCGGTATCATACGGTATTGAATGTTTGAGTGTCTGGTAATTTTATTAAAATTTATTTTTATTTTTTTAGTGGGGGGTCGCGTCGACGCGGACGCGTTTGGGGTTTCCGGGTGGAGACGGTGGGGACGACTTAGGGCCTAAGTCTAGGCTTTGGTTGGTTGGTCTTCCAGAGAATAGTTAACCGACGATTTTCTGGATATCGACAATATGGACACGGGTATGGATGGGATCGACTTGGATTAATTATGATCGTCTAGCTAGGGTTCGCATACCGGTCTAGTGTCTGCCTGGTTCATTCTACGAATTCGAAGTTCAAGCGAGGGCGATTTTGGACGTCATGGATAATCAATTGGCAGCAATCTCCTTATCCTTGGCAGTATGGAAAGATCGAATGATGGCCCAGATACTAAAGAGACCCAGGTGGTGGGTGAACTACTTTGGACGGACCTGCATCAAACGGGTCGCAGCAACCAACACGATTCGAGTGACTCCTGCAGCCAAACTGCAGTCACCTGCCGCACCCCTACCGTCTTCGCCAAATATTCTGCCTCGCTTGGAGATCTGGCCCAATAGCGACGGCGGCTGTTCCAGACTATGGTACGTAGGGAGCAAGAGACGATCACCCTCTCACTAGAGAACAATGAGAACGTCGTACTCTATAGTCATTTTCGTGACAAATGTTTGGACACGCCACCATACAGTCCCAAGTGATAAAAAACTATACCTACTGGAATTGTCTGTTCCGTAAAGCAGACAAGTATTTTGCTACCCGGCAAAGCTAATAGAAAGCCCGGATGCTCGATAAACAAACTTAGTGATGCCGATAACTCCGGGTTAGCTTCTGCAGAAGTTTTCAGCCATCGCAATTGAGAGTTTGGCGAAGAACGAAGGAAAGGCTCCCTTCACGGGCTGAAACCTATATAGTTGATACTAGAGAACCTCCCATCTCTATGTCAAGAATAGAATATATGTAGCTCAGAATCTGAATGTTCGCCCAACCAAGTCCCGCCGCGTCATCGGCAAAGTTTTGGCTGAGACCCGGGTAAAGGAGACTCTAGAGTAGCTTGAGACCTTATTTTCACCCGGAAAACGACGACAACCCATTGAAATTGCGAGGCTCTCACGCTAATGGACCCCACACATAATACAAGTTCGTTAGAGTAAGTAAGCCAATTTCCAGCGGGCTCCTAACTGATCTACCATAATATATTCTACTCGGTGACTGAAATCTTTTTTTCCTACAGGCTTTCATATGATGATACCCTTACCGTCTAGGACAAGACTGGTTCTTGGATACTTTGTGCGCACTGCTCTACGGCGCGACCCGAAGCTGGCATATTTGACTATTTCAAATATATTTGAGACTTGCGCGATCGTGAAGGCGGATGGAATCTCCTCGGAGCCAAATGGCTCCATGAAGGCTTCAAGGGCATAAAATCACCGGTCATATGCCTTCTCTGCTTCGTATATTATTTACAAGGGATATTGGTGCGAGAGGTAAGCGGATCGATCTCGTTGAGGTATATGATTGAAGTTTTGCGCACTTGGTGTTCCGGGGCTCGGTGCACGGGGTCAACCGAGGCTGGCTGCTTGGTGGTAGTGAGTGAAAAGAAAAGGGAGTATCTAAGAAGAATTGGGGGAATTATAGACTTATTGCGTTTATGATACTGTTCCTCTGTTGGTACAAGTGACCTTTTAGTTGCATGGATGGGGACAAATTTCGAACCCATTTGGTGCTCGGAAGACTATCCGGCAAATGCAAAAGATGCGAAACTCAAGTTTCGCAGATATAAAAGCCCGTTATTCGGATTCTCCAATCCTTGATCTTGAAATCTTCCCAACGTTGGTTTCAAAGCCTTCTGAATTCGGGCCGGGCAGGTTTAGGGCCTGTTCGGCACCTCCGTTTCCATTTTCCGTTATGAGCTCCGTTATGGATTACTAATCAAGGCCGTTTCAG
>JAHQZX020005029.1:0-30927 GCA_019804575.2 Pseudotulostoma volvatum
ATGGGGCCCATAATATTCAGGCTCCATTTCCAATAATTTTTTTTGGATTATTAGAAGTGCAATGAAGGAGGTTAAAGCTGTGTTGTTTGATTTTGGTTTTTGCGAAGCGAGCGTGACAACTTGGTTCCGCCGACTATAAGCGATAGCGCCGTAGAAGGCGGACCGACGATTATATGTTAGTGCATACATAGTATTGTAGTATCGTAGTAATATACGGGTTTGGTGCAAACAGAACCCCACGTGTGGGTTGCATACGATGACCCGTTCGAGTTAACCGCTAACCGACTAGTCGAAGCCGAGATAGCCAAACCGTAGTGCATATTTTGGGGCTTACTGGGACATGTGAAACCGTGGGATCTCACCAAGCTAAGCTACGGTCGGTGACTAAGACGCAATATCAACTCCCAGCAATGCTCATGCTTGTCATTCGCCCTCCAACGCTTCGTCTAATATAAATAATCATATTAAAAACTCACTTTATTCCCATATCGAAGGGATCGGCAGCACCCAGCCGTTGACGATCATGCTCAAAACCACACCAGTCTCTTATTATTATCATAATTGAATAACTAAAAAAAAATAGTCACTAGTAATTAATCACTCTCCCCGCTACCACGCCGTCAGGGAGCTCAGGACATAAGTTCACTACCAGGCTTATTTATATATCGGTTACAATGACGATTCTCCTTCGGTCTCATACTATGATATATGTATCTTGCCCTCCCTTGGTTTGCCACTGATCACCCCAATAGTGGCTGAGACCGTTCGACACCGAGTTGGATTCTCATCCACGGTTGTGTATCGCAACTAAAGGCAACACGCTAAATCAACAAGGTAATGGGAAAAAGGCTTTGTTTTCGACTATGATCTATTATAACTGAAAACTGAATTGTCCGCCATGTCCTTTTCTTTGACTGACTACCCTCGCTCGGTTTACAGATGCCCGGTCCCTGAATATAAGGAGTCTCAGCGTATGGAATATTGATCATTTTCAGATGAGTATTCAAGGAGAACAGGTGATTATTCTTGTCTTCTCTAGAGTAGATATTCTGTGAGAAAAAAAAAGGGGAGGGAACTTAATGCTAAAAGCAAGCAGTCACTAGTACTTTCTACTTCTCCAATCTACTCACCGTTTCTCCTCTTGAAGGAGCCATAATACAAACCGGCAGCCCAATATGCGATTCAATATGCGATTCAATGAATCTACGGCCCCAACGGCTTCTTTCCTACCTTCGACACAGACTAATGGCCGACATCATCAACGAAAACCTACCCATCCTTTCCCCCTCACGAGTCGACAGAAGCCTCGAAGGTAAAAACATCTGCCATTTAGCTGGCACTTTGCTCTTATCAGTCCTAAACTGATCTGTTAGATGGCCCCTCGTCTTCCGGTTTATCAAGGGCGCAGTTCATGGCGCGATTATTGTTCCTGTTTTCTACCACGCCTTATTCACAGCTTTAATAGCATACCTAAATGACAATGTTTTCGAAACCGTGGGGTTACCTTCATCGATCGTATGTGTTTTGTTCTGTCCCAGGCTCAGTTCTTCTCCTAACAACCAACCTTCTGTTCCCGGTGGCGCTAGATTCCGTCTTTATCCATAGTCGTCGGCTTGATGCTCGTCTTTCGGAACCAAACATCGTATAATCGGTTTTGGGATGGCCGTAATAGCCTCCAAACAGTCAACACATCTGTCCGCAACCTCATTCGCACAATCCTCACACATGCCCACAATAATAATCACCCATTGGGACATGAAGAGAAACACGACATCGAGAGAACAGTCCGCATCCTGATGGCTATTCCTTACGCGGTCAAGAACCATCTTCGCGGAGAATGGGGGGCGGCCTGGGCTCCAGGCATACCAAGAAGTGATGTCACAGACGATGGTAGATCAGTGTACAACCAGGTGTACGCAAATTTGTTACCTACTGGTTTGGAGGGTCATGAACAAGATGGACTTTGCCTGCCGTTTCAATTGACCTTTTTCGTGGACAGTTTTATTAGAAGAGGTATTGAAAGAGGCTGGTATCATGCCCCTGGTGCGAGTGGGATGCAAGCTCAACTCAACACCCTGATGGACGCTTTTGGAAAGATGGAAACTATTTGGATAACGCCGATCCCTGTTGCGCACTTGTAAGCAGTCTCTATCTTCATCACGTTTGTTTATCCAGTTTCATTTCCTTTACGTTGCTCTATTCCCACACCTGCTCCCGTGCCTTCTCCCATCTTTCATTCAACCATACGTTCAATCATCCTTTTGATGAATTCATATTTGAAAGTACGCTCTTGTTAACACTTTCCCTCAAGGATCCACCAGAAACAAGTTCTCGCTCTCTTCGGCTGTGTCCTTCCGTTCGCTATGGTTGATGAACTCGGCTGGTGGGCTGTTCCTATTGTCACTGTGGTCATATTCACTCTATACGGCATTGAAGGCATTGGCTCGCAGCTTGAGGACCCTTTCGGGTATGACAGGAATGATATCAAAATGGACGCCATTTGCCATGATCTGAACATGGAACTGGATACCATCCTCATAGAATGGAAAAAGGTAACTGTGGCAGCGGAAATCGCTGCGAAAGCAGATTTATCAGCCCACAGCGATAAGGAGGCACCCACCAAGCAAGCTACCAATGTAAAAAAATTCAACCCGGGGGAGATGTTCCTCAGAATCAAGCCGTTGCCAGCACCGATAGCGGTGAACCAAATTAATGGATCAGAAGAATTGAGTCCTGCTGGTGTCCCTATCCAGCCTGTATAGTCTCTTTTCAGAAGGCCTTTGAGGAGTTCCTCCTTTTTCTCGTTTCTTTTTTTTTAAAAAAACTTCCCCCCTTTTTTTCCCTTTGGCAGACGTCTCATCGACACATATCATATACAGACGGTTCTTTTCAATTATGGAGAAGCTATTACCCGAATACCATAGGTATTCCCAATCCTTTCTTCAAGGGAGACCTTAGTGTAGAGAGATAGTATGATGTATGTGCGAATATACAAATCGTTTGCCTATCTATCATATATATAGCGTATTTACCCAACTATCCGAGAAAGAAAAGGTTATCAAAAAGGTAGGCAACGATGAATATATACTATATATCCATGAACAGTTCACTTTAAGTAGGCGATCATGTCATTATCGTATATACATACATGCATAGATATGAACGTATGTAAATGGACCCGCATCCTGGGTCATTTAATTTACCCACCACAACATCAGAGATCAGAGTCCAGATCATACATCCTATCATAATACATATATATCGAGTAGGTAGTACGCATGACAAATGTGAGAGAGAGGCAACGATTTATTAGGTAGAATAGGTATACCTAACCATTCTGATCTGCTCTGACTTGGGAATACTACTACTATTGCTACCTGAATTTCGGAAGCAGGTATTCTACGGGATATGATAAGGGTATGCAACGCTAAGTTATTATATGTACCAGGAATGTGATAGATACCTAACTCGTACAGGGAAGGTCATTTCATCAGGTAGAAAGGGTATAGCAAACAAGAAAAAGGAGAAAGAGAAAAAAAAGAAAAACACATCAAATTTGCTCTGTTTTCTTTTTTTTTTTTCGTCATGGTCGAAAATCAACAAGTCATAAACTTCAACCGATCCTCCCTTACCGTCCTTTCCTGCTTTCAATTTCCCTCTCGAGTCTAGCTGTACGCGGTCCGTTCAACATGATAAGGTGATAGTGGTTACTAATTAACCTGCTGCTGCTGCTTAAAAGGATTCAACTGTCAAGCCTAGCAAGCAAGCAGTGTGGTGCTTGAAGGGTGTCTTCTCTAACCGAAACAGGCCGGAATTGGGTAATGTTAATCAATGATTTTCGTTGTGGATATAACTCAGTAAGCAACCACCACCGACACCCCCATCCCCATCCTCATCCCAGTCCCAGCCCCAATCGCCACCGTTGCTGCCACCGCCGCTGCTGCCTGGCCTATCGCTACCGCTATTGTATTCGGCTCGATTGCTCAAACCAGATGTGGCCGAGGATGAATAAGAGCGCTTGGGCGACTTCCTCGCAGGTCTGTCGCAGGTCATGTATTCTGACGAGTCACTTTCTCTAGGTCTTTTAGAGTTTGTCGAGAACATGGAGGCAGTGGAATCGCCGCCGCTGCTGTTATGGTGGCCATTAGCAATACTCGCACGTGTGAATATGGATCTGTGGTGCTTCGTTTCAGTCGGGGTCACTGGGTTGCAGGAAGTCTTGATGCGTGGAACCCAAGTCTTGCCAACCTCGGAAAGGCAATTCTCAGTACTATAACTTGTTGTAAGCCCCTTTCCTCTTGTCCGAGGCGTCGGATTGTCCGCACGAATGCGGATCTTCGAGAATCGTTGAAGAGGAGGGCAATCGTCTGGTGGCTGACGATTGTTGGGGGTCGTCATTCTTGTGGGGGTGGTGGTACCGATCGCGAGGGCACTATTCTGCAGTTTCGGACGCCCTTCGACGTCAGTCCCATCATCAGAGTCATGGATGACCACAATAGGGTTGTCTCGCGACCCTTTGGGCAGTTGTTGTCTCAGGCGGTTCTTTCTCTGAACCAGGGTATTTGATGGACGGCAAATCGGTTTGTGAGTTAGGGATTCAGTCTCAGCAGGCTCAGCAGCAACAGTGCTAAAACTGGAAGATTCGTTATTATGATGGTACTGCGCCTTTCTTCTCAAGTAATTCTCGTAGTCCCGGGAGATGAGAGACCGATTATACGGATGAGGGTCTCCCTGGATCGCCTTGATACGTTTGATACGGCCAGAAGCATTCTCTAAGTTTAGGATCTCAGCCTTCACTTCGTTCATAGCTTCAGCTAGCCAGCGTTCACTCCAAGCGAACTGCCGCCCATGGATTGTCTTTGTACCATGTTCCCACCAGAAATCATAGGCCGCTTTGATATTCCAGTAGTCTCTATGATTCTTGAGCTGGACTTCCCACATATGCTGAAGCTGATAGAATTGCGTCATGGCGTGATTGTATCTTGTTCTCAAGTGGCCAGTCAAGTGCCGCGGATAACGTATTGGAAGATCGATCTCTGGAAGCTAGACAAATCATCATATTAGCATAGGTCTTAAGGAAAGCTCCGAGGATTCGACCTCTAGGGAGGAAGGAGATCGCAGCCTGGAGTTCATCTTGCATTCTAATCTACAAGTTCCTTTAAAGCACCAGCGTCGATGTCCCCAGCCAACAAAGATGCCATCATGCAAGAAAGGCAGGTGATTTTAAGCTGGCTCGTTTCTTTGGTTGGAATCGTAGTAAGTAGTAGACACAGAACTCACATTGAAGATTGGATCGCCATCCGCATTGTATCTGACTTTAGTCATCGGGCCCGACATTGACATTGAGGAAAATTGTTATAAGACCCCTTGGATCTTAGACTGGCGGGATAGTATTTCGTAAAGGAAAATGGTTAGATACTAGGACCTGGGTGACCTGGGGATCCTACCGGATCGAAAATTTTTGAGACACAAGCTAGGAAGGAGCGAGGTGTTTTTATAGTGCACGGGTGTTGCGATGGGGATCCTGGTCGGAAGCAATGGCCATGTAAGGCTTTCGTCAACATGTCATAAAGAATATGGGATAGGACAATGGTGAATAGTTTCCCACCCCTTGGTCTGAGATCTGAGACAAGCTATATTGGTTACACTCAAAGGAAATCAGCTAGTCATGGTGCTTTATCTCAAGATAGTAAATACTGTATTTCACAGAATGAAATGCAAGGACACTTATCGGGAGTGACAAGTGTGTGGTTTACTTTTTAACTGGAAAAGAAGCAATGGACAACTGACATTAACCTAAAGAGCATACTGCATTGAGATTTATAAGGAGAAGCATGATCGGAAATCAAGATAGAACTGCAGTGACAGCCTAAGGCGAGGTTACTAAAGTGAGAGTTGGTAGTGATGAAGCACGTGAAAACAGGAATTCCATTGGATGCTATGGCGGTGAGAGTGCCAACAAAATCTAGATGAGAACAGCGCATGTCAATTATCTTTGATGTGCTGAAACCAAATTCCAACTAGCCGCTGAACCCTATTGCAGTGCAGTACCAGCCATCAGAAATCCAATCAACACTCAACAGAACAGATGATCACAAGAAATACTAGTAAGCCATTTTCTCCATTTATCCAGTGCTATTCTTGCGGGATAAATGTAATGCCTTTCGTCATGGCTGGTCAATAAAGCTAGTCGTTTGAGCATTTACTGATTAATTGAAGAGGGGTCAAGGGAAAAGTGCCCTTGAAATTGCTGATCCTAGATTTAGTTAGCAGAGTTCTAGATAGTTCATGGAATATCATGAGACAGTGTGAAATGCTTGCACTGGACTATGTGAAAGCTTTACAAAGGTAGAATGTAATCACGTGATGATTTGTGACCTTATCTCAATGTCATCACTCACCATTGCACCAATATCGTTCTCAGTAGGCTCAGCAAAGAGATCAGAGATCGATCCTGGGATCACAGTGTTGTGAATAGACATTAGGTCCGTGTCAAAAGCAACGAGATCCATAGGAGCAGTCTCTGTGGCTAGTTGAGCAGAAGAGATATCAGGTAGGGAAGTCCGACCGGAAGCTCTGGCTGCATAGTTCATTGATGTGAGAGTTGGATCAAGCAAGGCATAGATTGGATCAGGCATAGGAGTAGCAGCCTGGGTGCGATTCTCAACTAGTGCAGGCTCCCCACCAAGCTGGCGGATCTTTACACGCAAACGGCACAATGTATCCCTGGGAACCTGCTCGGAGGTCCATTTAGTGTGTTTGCGCGCTTTGGTCAATGGGCCGTGTCTGTTCCAGAAAAGGTTGAGCTGCTTGAGATCGGCTTTCCTTGGACACAACCCATGAACGAGGTGGTAGAGCTGGCCATATTCTGTCATTGATGAGATGATTAGGTCTCAAACTGGTTATTCGAAAACTTACCGATATATAGCCTCTCGAGCTCCTGCTTGTTCTGCTCGCCTGCCAGAGTATCCGGTAACAATGGGGGGGTTACTGGGATCAGCTAAATGAATATTAATGAATATCACCATTTGAGTGTCTTACTTTACACATGAACTCACGGTGAAGGGTATCCCCTGGCTATTGGTAATAGGATTATCCATT
This sequence comes from Pseudotulostoma volvatum, assembly GCA_019804575.2. Taxonomy (NCBI): domain Eukaryota; kingdom Fungi; phylum Ascomycota; class Eurotiomycetes; order Eurotiales; family Elaphomycetaceae; genus Pseudotulostoma; species Pseudotulostoma volvatum. Next base: position 7,102 of record JAHQZX020005029.1, read on the forward strand.
AGAGACGCTGACGGAAAAAAGGAGGGGGGGGGAAGCCTCAAGAGCTCCCTATGGGATGGGACTTGAAATAATCGACAAGAAGAGCAAAACAATAGTAATAAACGACAACTGATGATGCGCCCACTATTTGTGCACGAGAATTTTCAATGGATCGATAGTCTATCAAATAGACATGGCAATGCCAGGCCAAAAGTAGTGGTCTCTAAGTGAATTGAACGCTCATGGCCGGTCGTCGATGGAAAGCGAAGGTGATAGAGAAAGGTCGAGTAGGATTACAACACAGGTAAGTGCTGAAAGTGAAGAAAATAGATGAAGGTAGCCGAGCTAAACTCGTTGGGGCAAGGGGACCCCCTATGGGCACTGGGTTTGTCTCCCTTGCTAATTATGTGTACTAGAAAAAGATTCAATTGGGCGAGCGCAGTGATTGCATGCCCTCAAGGACACCATCGTCATCACTTAAACGAAATTTATCTTGCTCCCAGCATGGAATTGGTTGCCATGACTTGAGTAATCGCAGGGAACTAAGTCTTGGGAAATGCGTGTAAAAAGGTGCCGTAGAACATATTCTGTCTGTTTACCTGTTGATATATTATTATACAACGCATGTGTTAATTTAGCCAGGCCCACACTTACCCCCTCCCATATGATCTTCGGAACGCAACACCACAAAGAATGTGGAGGTGAGGTCATGACTGTGACCGACAATATATAATATATATTTGATACCCCACATCAATACTCGTACATACTGACGAACTGCTCATAAAGGCGCTTCGATTTCCCTTATAATATGGTTGATAATCATGTCTGGATTAACGTTCATCAGCAGTGAGGACACCATGGCTGGATTGCTACCGTATTGCAAGCTGCGATCATCATTTGCATTTGAAACGACGATTCGGTGATAGTAGATTTTCCTCGCAGCCAGCGCAACAATCGATGGTGTTATATAATCTAAACCATGTAAGGAGGCGAGACACCTAATTAATCATAAGCATCTTCCATTGTGTCTAAGTGTCAAGCACTGACGTTGCGAGGCGGAAGAAATGACTAGAGGCCCTAGCTGATATTCCCCCGGCAACAGCTCGGTGAAGTCGAAGAAATACAACGATATTCTGGAGATATCGCGCTATCTCAGCGCGGACGGCGATGCTATTGCTGGCTAGCCGAAGATCTGTTATAGCCTGCAATGCTTGGTTAGCTAGGGAGTGCCGAAACAGAATTTTCCTTTTAGGATAATTGATAAATACTTCTTCACTTATTCTACGCCTCGGAGCATCCCCCGTTTGTGGTGCACCAGTCTTCCGAATGACAGACGATATTGATGCCTGATCATCCGATATATCATCTCCGCTAAGATTAGAACAACTATCTCGGGGCTTATGGTAGTGAGAAATAAAAAGATGGTCGTTCTAGGGTTGTCAGTATCTCTCATTTAAGTCTGGCTCCACCGAGAAGGGTTACATACTAAGTGTTTATTCAAGGGAAGCCTTTGAAAGTCACGTTTATCATAAGCGATGAGTGGTATAAAAAGGAAGGTTCTCGGCGTGGTATGAATCGCCGTCTTGATAAACATTCGTCCTGAGCGCAATAGCTGGTTTCCGAACGTTAGGAGGCAGACTTAAAACAACCACGATATCCAAGCAGGCAGATATAAGGTACATGACCTAAGTTACCTCAAGAACTTGAATTTGAATAACACCAGATGCTTTATGAAAGTTTTTCGCAATGACCACATTAACAACCTTTCTATCGTCGAAATGGTCTTCGTTCGAGAGCAGGATGGGATATTCTTGCCGGCCTTGAATAGGGTGGAATGAAGAGGGCTTCCTTGGCTAATGAGAATACATTAGCAGATCGCTCATAGAGAAAATTGAAGCAAGAACCAAAGTCATTTGGCATTTTCGAAACAATTGTCCAAACGAAGGAAGCGCCCGGGAATAGTGTCGTCTTGTTGATCACGGAGAGAAATTGCGGTACAGAAAGGGGGATAAACTAGCCACAGTACAGTGACAACATGATATCCTCGAGATGTTCCTTGAGAAGGAGATCTAGTGCCGAAGATCATTGAAGGCTGATAAAGCAAAGCAGGCCCCCCCCAAAAAGCACCTACTATTTCAGTATAGCATTGCATTCGAGGCGATGGATGATGTGAACCCATCACGCTATGACCGGACTCCAGGACTCCATTGCTAAAGTCATCGAGAGACATGGCCGGTGAGCAATCCAGAAGAACATATGAGAGCCCGAAGGTATTTGAGGCAACCTATTGATGGCTTTATTAATTCCTAGAGATAGGTTCCAGAGAACTAGAACCTAAGTACCAGTGCCAGTTCCTTAGACACGTCGTCGACACAGTCCCTGCTTGTCTCTATGAGGCAATGTTCCTGAGCAACAAGGGAGACCAATATGGCAAGCTCAAGGTCTGACAACTGTGGTATGAGGCCTGCAGTATTTAGGGCTTCCATCTTGTTTGTAGCCGAGATGGAAAAGAAGATAAGGGAAACCGGGTGGGAGAAGATGGGTCTATATTACTGAGGGATAGTCACGGATGGGCATTTATCACTCTGTTTAGATTCACAATTTATCCGAGGAGCTTTTACTCAAGTAGTCTGGGATGCAGCCCACTTATGTGCATGATTTGGCGCTAACTCACATAGTTTAGCGCATCCGGTTCTTAGCGTTCCATCTGGTGAAGGTTGTTCGGGCAGGGAAGCTCCCGTCCCGTTTCAGTTCCTGGACACTTGAAGACTGTATCATGTATCATTTAATAGTATAAGAAGTACTTTGCTCAGTCATAATTCACAAATTCACAAGGAAACTGATGGCTCCTTCCAACCCCTTGGCGGATTGGGAGAGAGTGGGCGACAAGTTTTACAGGAAGGTACGGGTGTACGACGCTGTGTTTGACGGCGACCTTGAACTAGAGAATTTCATCGTTGCTGGAGCACCTTATGGAGGAGCCATTGGTATTGATCTCAATCAGGATCAGGGTCAAATTTCTATATATGATACTAATCAAGTATGCATATAGCTTTATATCGTGATGAGAGCAAGCTATCCAGGTATTGGGATGCACAGACTGCGAAATCAACTATCGACATATATTCCTCTTCAGGAAAGCTCATCAGCCGTATAAATGTCTATGTCATCATCCGGGCTATGGCGTCCTGAGGCTGACAGATAGCAGTGGGAGCACGCCCCCATCAGAGGACTCGGGTGGTCCGATGAAGAAGAGCTAGTTGCGGTAACGGAGGACGGCACTGTGCGGCGTTATTTTGGCTTACATGGGGACTTTGCTCCTTTTTCTCTTGGAAATGTAAACCCCCGGCTGTTTGAAAAAAAAAAAGAGAAAAAAGACATTTGCTAAACTATCTTTCTGCGACAGGGCGCCGAGGAGTATGGAGTCAGATCTTGTCAATTTTGGTCCTCAGGCTTCGTCGCATTACTCTCCAATAATCAACTGATATCAGTCTCTCATTACAATGAGCCACGCCCCAAGCTACTTGCTCACTCTCCGGAAGGGGAGGTTTCTTCATGGTCTCTCATACCACCAGCTTATACGCTTTCCCGTTCTGTGGAGGTTTTGCTCGCTGTCGATAAGACTGTATACATGATCGATGCGACAGAAGCTGAAGACAAAGTACTACAAAATGGGCCGTTCAAAAATGTCAGTGTCTCGCCTACTGGACGATTTGTTGCACTCTTTACCAATGATAGAAAAGTTTGGGTTGTGAGCAGCGACTTCCAAAATAAATTTAGCGAGTATGACTCCAAAGCTAAAACTCCCCCTACGACAATCTCCTGGTGTGGAGATGACTCTGTTATTTTGGCTTGGGAAGACGAAATTCATATGGTTGGCCCTAATGGGGCGGCTTCTAGGTGGACATATCTCATTACCGAACATACAACGTAAAGCATGGCTAATTGAAGTAGGTACTATTACGATGGCCGTGTACACGTGATTCCTGAATTTGACGGCGTCCGGCTGCTCACTAATGATGCTTATGAATTTTTACATGGTGTTGCAGGTAATATAGATATTACCCAAACGCTTGAAATATATAATCTAACTAAGGGGCTGGAGCAGACGTAACAGAAGAAGTTTTCAGACTCGGGTCTACATCTCCAGCTTCTGTCCTTCTTGACTCCGTTGATCAATCGGAGAGGAAGTCACCCAAGGCTGACGAAAATATCCAAAGGATTCGCCAGAATCTCTCAGAGGCCGTCGACGTCTGCGTTAGAGCTTCCGGTCATGAATTTGATCCTTACTGGCAAAAACGGCTTCTTAAAGCGGCCTCCTTCGGAAAATCTGTCCTGGAACTCTATAATAGCGACGAATTTGTGGAGATGACCGAGAAGTTAAGGGTTCTGAGGGCAATCCGAGACTATAAAATAGGGATGCCAATGTCCCATGAGCAGTATATTCGACTAACCCCTGAAAAGCTGATTGAGCGTCTAGTAAATCGACACGAATACCTCCTCGCGATACGGATATCCGAATATCTTCATATTCCCGTTGATAAAATATATGTTCACTGGGCAAGCCAGAAAGTGAAAGTCTCAACAGCGGATGATGACACGATTTGTAAACTCATAGTGCCAAGACTAGAAGCAATACCTGGGATTTCTTTTGAATCGATTGCTCAGTCAGCCTATGATGAAGGACGATCTCACCTTGCTATCCAGTTGTTGAACTACGAACCCCGAGCCGGCAAACAAGTTCCATTGCTCCTCAGCATGGAGGAAGATGATATCGCACTGAACAAAGCCCTTGAGAGTGGAGACACTGACCTTGTGTACTTTGTCCTTCTCCACCTTAAGAGAAAGCTTCCGCTTGCAAACTTCTTCAGAATTATTAATGAGAGGCCTACGGCTTTTGCGCTCATGGAATCTTCCGCTAGGGTGGCAGACATCGAACTTCTAAAGGATTTATATTACCAAGATGATAGGCCGATAGACGGCTCTAACATTCTTCTATCAGAAGTCCTCAACCAAAGCGAAGTTAAGAATAGAATGGATAAGCTTCATCTCGCTTCCCGCTTGCTTTCTGACTCGAAAGATCCACCAGCGGTATTTCAACATAGATCACTATCTGAGGCCGCGCAGCTACTTAAAATCCAAGAGACCTTGGATAGAGAAATTGCAGACAGTACACATTTCATTGGACTGAGTGTGAATGAAACCGTGTACAGATTGATTAGAACTGGCTATGATAAAAGGGCACAGAAAATGCAAAGTGAATTCAAGATGCCTGAGAAGACGTACTGGTGGATCAGATTAAGAGCCCTGGTGGTAAAACGTGACTGGGGGGAGTTAGAGGAAATCGGTAAAGCCAAGAAGTCCCCGATAGGCTGGGAGGTGAGTAAAACCGAACTCTGCGCTGTCCCTCTGGAAGATGCTTGCTTACACAGAGGAAATAGCCTTTCTATAACGAAATATTAGGCGCCGGTAACACTAAGCTGGCCTCAATTTTTATTCCAAAATGCACTAACTTGCCCGTCACGGAAAGGATTGAGATGTGGATGAAGTGTGGCATGATTGTCAAGGCGGGGGAGGAGGCCATGAGAGCGAAGGATGTCAATTCTCTTGAACTTCTCAAAGTGAAGGCTTCGAGGCCGGCAGCTGGTGAAATTGATCGGATGATCGCCCAGCTTAGACCCAAGAAATAGCCAATGAACCTCTCGTGATCCTTTCGTAATTTTTGTATGACAGTAGGCCTTCAAGTGATTCTATAGTCGTCATCGTACTGGAACAATCCATCTGCTTCAGGCCTAGCGTCTATAGTGACGGAATTGGGTGACTCCTCAGACACATTATCCCGTTTCGAAGGTAGCAATAGCATAGGCTGATCATGTTCGACAATGAGGGCTTCATTTGCGTTTCCAGTTGCGGCCTGGCGCTGTTCTCTGACCTCGCGCTGGTTTCTATTGAGATCATCCCATGCTACCTTTAAGGCACGTCAGTAGAGGATACGCGCGAGGAAGCTTGGCATGATATGATGATGGAAATAAATAAATACATATTCTCTTACCTTTCGGGTCCTTACTTCCTTTGATTTTCCAATGCTTCTAGCCACCTTCCGTTCTAGTTGGTTTACGACAGTCTCCGCTCTCTCTATGCTCTTCTGTTGACGAACCCGCTGCGCCCGGGTTATGATTTTTGATTTCTTTTTCTTTTTTGAGACTCCTGCATTTGTATGAGAAGTATGTAAATTCGGGGCTGCCTCTGATCGAGGAAGAGAAGTCAATGATTTATCAAGATCTAGGGATGGCGACGCTTCTCGGCGGGCTGTTCGCGAATGGATAGATTTGACTAAATGAAGGTCCGAGTGATTGTTCAGTAAAGCGCAAGATAGATTACGCAGGGTCTTACATTTGTGATTTGTTTTCAGCTTTGCCGTTTTGGCCATTATATGCAGGATAATTCAGGGGCTAGTTGACATCAGAATACACATTCATAGTATTTCATGTTCATTAGTAGATATATATGGTATACAGTGTGTACTGTACACAGATGATCTGGATCCGTCGATAAAAAGATTTTCCATGTGCCGAAAGTGACCAATGATATGTACTTAGAAATAGTGCGGTGGGCTGCCGGTAGTTCACCTAACATCCGTTTGGGAATATTATAAATGCTTGATATTCCTCACCAGAGTTCTGAAGCCTAATACGCGGCATATTTGATGGCTTTAAGACCAAGGTCGCTTAATGATCCAAACAGCTTCGCCTTTAGTTGGCGACTACTCCTTCTTTTCCCTCCCTAGCCATGAACCTTCCTCTGGTGACGTATCATGTGCAGGCCTTGAATCCCTCCAGTGCCATCGATAACCGCCATGACTTCTCTATCCCGCAGATCCATGGCAATTTGACATTAGCTTCCATATGCGTGTCCGCATTGATTATCTATTATCTCTTCACATACCCCGACGTATTACCTTTGTCTATATCGCGAGCCCTATGCGATTTCGTCATATATCTAACTCCGTCGCGCATTGTATTTGCGATGGACAAGATGTCCTCTGTGACGAAGATCGTTGTGGAGAAGCCCGCGTCTACCAGTTTCTCCAGTTTTCAGGCCAAACGTGATGCGATACAGCGTATCCTCGGTCTCAATGGCAGCTCACTCTATTCGATTCTCACAAGTGCTAGAAGTTTTGTTGGTATCGGGAATGCGCTTTTAGGTACAAACGAGCATATGCCTCCTGGTTTGGGGAACTGGGATAATTCATGCTACCAAAATAGTGTTATACAAGGGCTAGCATCCCTACGGTCACTGAGAGTTTTCCTTGAACGGAGTGCCCTAGAACTGGTAGCCGAAGGCCCTCTTTCCACGCGCAATGCTCTCAAGGAGATCATAGAGCGGCTGAATCATTCGTCAAACTATGGACAGAAGCTTTGGTTACCGCCGGAATTGAAGTCAATGAGTAGCTGGCAACAGCAAGATGCGCAGGAGTATTTCTCAAAAATCGTGGTTCAAATAGACAGGGAGATTCTCCAGGCTTCAAAGGGGCCCACAGAGAATCTGGGGTTGAAAGTGGCGGGGCCACGTGAACATGTTCTAGGGATTTCTTTTCCACAAGATGATGGAATGCCCTCCCTTAAACCTCGCGAGCTACTTTCACTTCTTCGAAATCCCTTAGAAGGTCTTCTAGCACAACGAGTTGGCTGCATGAGATGTGGATGGACTGAGGGCTTGTCACTCATTCCATTCAATTGTCTCACTGTTCCCCTTGGAGCCAATTGGGAATATGACGTACGAGACTGTCTGGATGAGTACATGAACCTCGAACCAATCGAAGGCGTTGAATGTGCTAAGTGTACGTTGCTGCGTACAAGGGAGCAGCTTCATCACCTTCTCAAGCAGATTGACGAAGATACTGAGCTCATCAGTGGGCCGGATTCATCGAGGTTGTCGGGTGCTCTCAAGATTCCGGCACAGTCGCGGCTCCAGGCTGTCCAGGAAGCTATTGACAATGAAGATTTCACAGAGAAGACTCTGTCGAAAAAGTGTCATATTCCGGCCAGAAGTCGACTTTCCACGACCAAGTCAAGACAGGCTGTCATTGCAAGGGCCCCGGCTGCCCTTGTGATCCATATAAATCGCAGCTTATTCGATGATCGTACCGGCGTCATGAGAAAGAATTATGCGAGTGTTAGGTTTTCGAACGTACTTGACCTTGATGAATGGTGTTTGGGACCGACAGCTGAGGGACGTGGAGGGGAGGCCCTAGAATTGTGGAATACTGACCCTCAGGAGTCAATGCTTCCTCATTCTGGGATGAGCGTTGATAGCCCCCATAAGCGGTATGAATTGCGAGCAGTCGTCACTCATTATGGCAGACACGACAATGGACATTATATTTGCTATAGGAAATACCCTGTAGAATCCTTCCCTGTGGACGTTCCTGAGGAGATTTGTGAGACGGATGGGGAGAAGGAAAGATCTGAACGTTGGTTTCGTTTGAGTGATGATGAAGTGCAAATGGTCAGTGAACAAAGTGTGCTCGCTCAGGGAGGAGTGTTCATGCTCTTCTACGAATGCGTCAGGGAGCAAGAGCCAAAGAACGGTAACTCTGGTGTTGATGTTGAATCAGAGCTTGATAAAAGTGACGCGATAAGCGTCGAAAAAGCTATAACCTTTACCGGCCCGCAAGAAGTGCCACATGTCGCTTCCGTTAGTGAACATGCCGCTGCCGGGATCTCATCCTCAGATAAATCCTCCCCAGCAGAGCCTAATCGGGCAACCACGGTGTCTCAATCTTCACATGTCTACCCCAAACAATTGTCGACGATATCTGTTAAGAATGACTTAGCACCTTTATCGACCCTGCTAGGCGCAACCGCTTTCTCCAATCGAAGCATACAGGAGCCAGCAGTTACAATCTCACCTCCATCCCTAGTTACAGCACCATAGTTACCCAGCCTTCAGCTTCTAGGCCGTCATAATATTTCCTTTGGATATTGGCTTGGTTGATCTAAAGCTCTGAATCTCAGTTTTCTTATTTCTCAGACGCATCACGATAGGGTGGCCGGGACCCCAAGCGTGGCGTTCGTGAGTGTCTTCGGGGGCATTTTGGAATGGAGTCGGCCTTGATGACCAGTTGCCTATGTTAGTAGGCTTGGCTTCCGGGGTATCGTGTACTTGTTCGGAGTAAATTATCACTTCGTTGTATCATTGCATCGTTTCGGTGTTGAATCCGTGACATTTCATGAAGCATAGTTGAATATATTTGGAGTATTAAGGAATGAATATATGCTGTTCATATTTTAGATATTTACAATTCATGAAAATAGAATAATAAGTGATATCTATAGTCTTTCTTCACTAGTCTAATATGCTGCCGGTGAGTGTCAAGCGCCCAAGATCCTTAGTAATAAAACAAGAGGATCATCAGTAAGAGCAAAATCTACACATTGCTGATGGGACTACAACCACAAGCGTCTTCGATAACCTTCCTCTATCACGTCAGAACGATTTACGCAGAAGGGGGTACGAAATGACCACTATACAGTGACGGTTAGGACCAAGTGATTAAACAGACTCCGACTTCCCCAAAAGCCAATAAACAAAATACAGCGTTGACCAAGCTCAGAAGACGCCAGCCCTGTGCATTACCTCACTAAATTGCTCAAGTGTAACACCAGCGTGCAGGCCTGCACCCCCATTGGCCTCCTCGATCATGTGTTTCAAGAGTTCATCATCCACGCTTTCATCCTTAAGCTCATGGGCGATGCGGCGTAGATGTCCGAGGGTGATAGGGCCATCCGCGCCGCGTGTGAAGAGCCGGTAGGCTGTGTCTACTTCGGTAGAAAGGGTATCGACACCCAAGTGTAGCTTTGCTGCAGCGACGGAGAGGAAATTCGTATAGGTAACGAAGCCAGTTGAGGTTGGGTCCACAGCGGAGGTGATAGAGGAAAGTTCGGACGATGATTCGGGAGGGAGACCGAGGGCACTGAGAAGATGAATGGAAATCGGTATGATTCGATCAACGTTTATCTCACAGAATCTGGGGTGTATAACGTATTCTTCTTTTCTGTGAAGGTATGTACATACATGAGTGCTCTTCGGACATCTTGGGTGCGAATGACCCCTTCTTTCTCGCCCGAGAACTCTTCATTCAAGGTGGAAAATAGGTGAAATGCCTCCTTAATCTCATTCTCTTCTTTGGCAGTGATATCATTCTCCTTTGCAAGCTTCGATTGCCGGGCCTTCTTCCCTTTAGGAGCTGTCGCTGCGGCTCCGCCACGTCGTCTAGGCTGGATAGAAAAGTAGGGAGGTCAGTGAAATCCTGACGGCCGTAATAGTGCTATCACGCTGGAAACCGATAACACACCATGTTAGCGACTTAGATGTTATGTTCTCTAGCGATGCTGTCGCATTTCGGATTGACGAGTGATCTTGACTGTGGAACATCTTTGAGTAGAAAGAATGCCCTAGACGAGCTTGTGAGGAGGGGGTTTTTCACACTATCTTCAGTTGTCATAATATTCCGTGGCTCCGTTCAATGAGAAACAACGAAGTGTGGGTCTTGGTCTTGCAGTGGACCGTCTCATCTTGTCTTGGACCAAGACCTTATCAAGCCTTGATTGGTTGATAGACATGATGGTTAACTACCTACCTAATGCTTCAGCCCCATTAACTAGGTAACTATCAGTTTCAAAGCCCGCCTAGTTTAGTTAACTAATAGTCAATTATTAGCTGCTTAGATCGCCCTGAATCATAGTTAGAAGCTTAGGTCCCAAACCCTATACTTTAAAGCTCGATCACAGGTAGTGTGGGTCACATGACTCGTAAGTTGTATGCATTATCTCTTCTGTATTCCCTTCCTAAGTTCTGCTTTTCTTTCTTTCTTTCTTTCTCTCTTGGCCTCGAGATTCTTGTCCAGATGGCGCCTTAGCTTAGTACGACGGTTCCACTATTTATGCTTGGGTCATCACACATGGCTCGCGAACAGGCCCTTCTTTGTTTTCGATTTCTTCTCTGCTACAATTGCTACTATACTCAACGCGAGTCCCCTCTAGTATTCTATACAGCTTGTTAACTATCTAAAGTCCTATGATAGCATAGGGAAATAGAATTTGATCTGGTGGACTCGGGGTTCATCAAACTCCACGCTCTTCTCTACTTAAACTGCTACCTAAGTGAAAATCTTGATGTTATATGAAGACCTATAACCTGGATGGTGGGACACCAGTCGAATATCGTAATTTAATAATTTACCGTAATATATTTATTGTAATCGCTATAATTTGTTGTAATGTACGTGGTAAGTAGCAACGATTCGCTACACGACCGAACCTCCCGTATCCATCCTTTGCAGTGAAGTATTCCTGTATGATTCACTTGTTATCATTTCTACTAGCCTACTATACATGCAACAATGGGCCGAGATAACAAGCCGACACGGCAATCGAAGAGATGCCGAGAAGCAAGATGACCAAAAGGCAGAAGGTTGGTCCCGATAATCATTTGGAGAGAAATACTGAAAGCACCACGGGAAAGATTGACAGTCCAATCTCCGAAGAGGAGTCAGATATAGATATATCTGACGATGATGACCCAGACTTTGCCCAGTACGTGGCATCCGGCCTATATTAAGTAATTAAGGATGTTTTTACTTATTATCACTGGAATGAGGACGCCATTCAACTCTAGACGCATTCAAATGATGAAGCAGAATTACAATCACCACCTTGCTGTTCTCCACTTTATGAAGTACCGGGGGTAGATAATGAAGAGCGGCAAAGAGGAACTCTATCTTGGAGCAGCCAGAAATGTCTCCCACTGTTTTGGCAGAGGGAAATGGTACGCAGAAAAGATTATGGCCCGGGAGAAGAAATAGATTGAGGAGCGGCGTATTCCAGAGGGAAAACGAGGTCGTTTTGCCAAAACAAACTCCTGGTTCAGCGACGAAGGTGTAATGCTGGAAGCCTGCGAGTACCTTTTGAGCGCTGGAGAGAGCGAGTTGACCCTTTTTATCATTGTTTCAAACAACTGCTGATTCCTTTGAAACAAAGATCACTGCCCATGGTCTCGCAATGGCTGTTGGTCAATGTTTGCAGTCTAGGCAGTGGAGGCAATAGAGGAGCTAATAACTGCTGACGACATTGAAGGCTGGGGGGCGGAACCAGGCTTAAGACAACGAGAATCTCTTGTGGTGTCAACCCACTTAGAATCCGAGCTCGTACCGTCCGCTAGTGGCTTGCAAAACTCGGCTTCGAGTAGAGGAAATATAAAAGAGGTCTCTATGAGGGCAGGAGCGGGCTGACGTAGTTGCCTACCGGGACTCTAAATTTCTTCCAGGCATTATTTACTGGTTCCTTTTGATGACCAAGGTAACATGGCTTTACCGAAAGACCTCGCCCCTGGGGAGAAACCTCATCTCCTTCTAGCCCACGATGAATCCATCTTCAAATTCCATTGGAGTTTGGATGTTTGATAACTCCTCTAACCTCAATCTTTTTCCAGGTGGGAAGCTGCCGCATATTCGTGGCTGTTCATTCATGCACAGCAAGTCCAACAGCCCATGCAAATGTGCGATTGCCGCGATTAAATGCTTCCTTACAACGCTTGGAATCCTCATTGAACTTATTGAGGGACTGGATCACTGAGCCAGGATACTCACAGTACTCATCAAATGTCTTAGCTGAGCCTACACATTTCTCGAACCTTATGTGTCACGCAAAGATCAAGTTCGACTTTGTACCGTGTTACGCCTCACCTCCGGCTTGTTGGAGTAACATTCCATAGACGGCGAGTAATGGGTATTGGCAGCGGAATGACTATGCTACTATACATGCAACGGGGTACATTGGTACAAGGCTGAAGTCTGGCTTCAGAAGGAAGGGAGATTCCAGGAATTACAGGTGGGAGACGTCAAGCTATACCCTTCCATCTTAATGACATAGATAAAGCACATGAATGACGTGTTGCATGCAATGAATGATATAGATAAAGTACATGAATGATGATACATGATGCATATGTAGGCTGCACATAACACCAGGCAATTCTCTTCACCATCCAGATGCAAGATTTCAGCAAGAAACTCGTGAAAGTTGTCTCCAGCCTTCATGTGAAGGGTGCGGAGCTTGGCCTGTGATTCCTGTTGAAAATGGGTTACAGAAAGCGCGAATCGGTTATCTGGTCATGGTCTGCACAGGGCTCGTCAATCTAGTCATTTTCGAGGTTTTGGATCTTGTTGAAATGCCCCCGTTCTTTCTAAAGAACGAGACTCGTGAAATTAGCGAGGTTTTCGAATAGCTCTTCAGGGTCGTCCCGGCAATAGATCAGGAATTCTTCCTTCGAGAGATACGAGTAGGAGTCGGTGTCCTTTTCCACGTAGGACACACGACTGATAAGGGCTGGGCCTCGCGAGCCATCTTTGCTCGATCAGGATACAAGATAGGGTTCTGGTAACTGGGTATGGTCCGCAACTCATAATGCAACGTTGAATATACACTCCACATTTCTATGACCTTTTGTATCAAGGCCTAGCGGGTGCGCATTACAGCTTCTCGGTATGTCTTCAATTGCCGTTTCTGCTTGTTATCTCGGCCCATGTTGCGTGTATAGTAGGCTGGTAGAAATGATAATAAGTGAATCATACAGGAATGCTTTATTGTAAAGGATGGATAAGGTACAGGAGGTTCTGTCGTGTCGCGCATCGTTGCTACCTAGGTACTTATCACGTATGTACATTACAACAGATTACAGTATTTGTAATATATTACAGTCAATTAGTCCCACGGCTTAGCTTGTCTTAGACTAGTCACGCTTGGCCTTGTCTTGTCTTGGCTTATTTGAGATACCATCTACAGTTAAGCGTCCGCCTACATAGAAGTCAGTAGAGCTCTAAACTTAAGGGAAACCGAGAGTTTCTCAGTCGTTCTGCTTTTATGCGGCATAATTCGTATATAACGTTTAACGCATGTGAGACATACCATGATAAGTTCTTCTTTAGTCTCAAGTATCCCCAGACCCTACCTACGGCAGGGACCGTTCCGATCTAAAAGGTTTAGAATGCTGAAAGCTTATACGTACTCGCTTGGTCGTAAGCTCGTACGCCCACGAGGAGGGTAGCTAATCCCATCCAACAAAAGGAACGCGCAAAGTCCCAAGGGCCCAACCCATTTTGTGTGGCTCGTGGGTCAATGCAAACCTGAATGGGTTTAGCGTTACTCGATAAAATCTTTCGTTTTTTCGGACAGCGCTGGATCGAAATTAGTTCCTTTTCAGGATCAGCTTGCACACTATTCATTCATTCTATTCTAGGTTTAGTTTCTGGAAATTTGATCTGTTTGCCATGACCAATCTGAGGTTAGAGTTTGTATTAATCAGGTAAGAGCCAATACTGAGCATTGTTATCTAGTTTTAAGACTATCTGCAGCATTTCGAACTTCCAAATTATAGGTTGAAGTGGAGGGGTCGTAAGGCATTTTAATACAACTAAACACGAACTCCACGTGTGCTCAGAACCAACAGGAGTATATAGCTTTTTTTTTTTTTCACCTGGGCTGTTTAAAGATATCATCCCGATCATCACCCTAGCATTTTTATGTTCACGGTGTGAAATCTTTAGGTTCTGTGGCGGCCCTGTGGACCTGTACACGCAACCAGCTCCTCAACCCAACTCCTCAACAGCGATCATCCAATTCCCAAACGCTATCATGTGACGTATGATAGATAAGCTGCTAGGCGCTGCAAGATGCCTAAAGCCAAAGACTGCAGCGCGTTTGCAACGGGGGGTCGCCGCTTCCGGGGAAAAAGGGTTGGTGCCAGTGTCGTATACCCCAATAGTGCCAAAGAGACAGAAACAGGATCCAAAGGGCGATCAAGACAATAAATCGGTTCTTCATATTGCAACGCAGAAGCAGATGATTGAGAATCACAGACGGTTATTTGGAGAAAGCTTCAGGATAAGAAGTCTGTCTGGGTCGGGTTCGTCTGCTTTAGGTCTTCCGAGTTGTAGAGTCCACAGTCAACACAGCCACCTTGTTGATACTATACATATAATTACTGTAGCCGAGGGGAATTGTGAATGAATTCACAAAATACATTCTACCGGATGTCAGAGCACGTTGAGAAATTTCCGAGCAGAGCTTGTGATGCCATGATGAAATGTGGCTACCACATTGGCGAGGTTGAAAATTAGCGGTGAATGATTTGATAGATCAATTACCCGCTAGCCTTCAGAGCTACAGTTCTCAGAGGCGTATGTACTGAACTGAGATTGTAGCTTCCGAGGAACTGGTCCACCAATAATACCCGCTGCAGGCGGCACGCGACCCAAGGCATCTAATAAGCACAGTGCATGATTTCATGGCGCTACCGTATACCTATCGGCGATGACGTTGAGCTCGTGGGGAAGTTATTGGACGGTGATATGCAGGATAGTTAGCGGAGATCATGGTGCAGGTTGCCCTAGTCGAACTTTGTTTATATTCGAAACAATTTGGGTTAGGCTGGTTTGAAGTTTTATGCACGCACCTAAAGAAGAAAATATGGTGACAATTCCGCCAAGAAATTTAGCGTGAAACTGGCTGCTATCATAACCCAATAGCAGTATAATAATTAGGATCTATTAATAATTTAGGTATAGTTAGAGGATGAAAAGTGTCCAATGGAAAGCTTAGAGGAACCCATCTTCACATAGGAACTACCAGTCTCTAGGAATAATTACAGACCAACAACAGCCATGATTTTCGATATGATATTCATTCTTCCTTGGACAGAAATGGAGGTTAGGCTCACCGGAAAATTCCTTTCCGCAGATCACTGCAATATCTCCGAAATGACGCCCTTGTCGCCGCCCTAGGCAGATCCAATGAACCATGATAGCCATCAACCGCATTCGCATTTGCGCCAGCATCCGTACAACAATCTCATTGCCGTAATCGTTGGATTAGGGTTGGCGCCATGCTGGAAAAGAAGGCGAATTGACTCAACATTTCCAACGTCTGCTGTCTCCTGCAAAGGGCCGGGCCCAAACGTCGTCCGAGGGAGAAGAGCAGCGCCGCGGGCGAACAAGATGTTCCGCTGACATTGTTTGCGCGCGCGGCAGCTTCCAAGGCACTTCCAAATACAGCGTTAGGGGCATTCGGATCAGCTCCTCTGTCGGGCAGAAGCGTGAGTACCTCGTCATCGTCTCCAACCGATGCTGCTGTCTGAAGCGCATCTTTCCCCTAACCGTTATGAGCATGGATGTTCGCGCCGTTATCAAGCAGGCGGCAGATTGCTGTGACATTCTGAGCCATCATGGCGCTTGCTTATGAGCACCGTATTGCTATAATCTGTATGCCCATCGAGGCCACCCGAGACGAATCCTTGGTAACCTAAGAATACTATATAGCTATTGTGAGTCCATCACTTTGTCTATGGCTTTTTGGTCAACTTAGGGTTCCCTTATATGCTAGTATCGGCCCTTCTCATGAGACCGGCCAGTTTTTTGAATAAGTACATATCTTATCATACTATTTCCATGATGAACTGGCAGCTGATGTCTGGTTAGCTGAGCAATATGCATGCAGTAATGTATATATGTACTTATGATAGCTGAGCGAGCACTCGGACCTCCATGTCGTCTATATACAGTATATAGATGGCGTGACATTTATATACATATCGTACAGTACGCTGCCCTAGAAGTAGAAGTACGTGTCACTGATAATATTATTTCACCAAGTATGTCATATGTATCTTTTTGTATTTCACGCGATTAACAGTCCAAAACAAAAGGCTAGGTAACTTAGTACTAACCTAGGAATATAATCTCCGCCATTTCCTGTCTATATTCTATCACATCCTGGTATAATAGCTGTTACTCCGTTCGGCCCTTTGGCCGCTCATATCCTGCCAGTATTGACTACGTTATTTTCCAATCCGATGGTACGTATGACTATATGTACAGCACGTATAATCGATGATATCTTCTCTACATATATCAAGTAGTACATACCAGTGACCTCCGGACCCCGGGGTACCTAGAAATTTAATGGGAGTACCTACACACAACATATAGCAAACACGTACATAGGTCACTACCCAAAACAACCATCCCCATAATGAAGGAGATGCTATGCCTATTGCGTTTAATGTGTCATCTAATGATGACTAATCCTTCCTGTTCCGCATATTTATTCCCCGTTCATCCTTTAGCGATAGAAAGAAGAATGAATAACAAGAAATTTGACCAACGTCTGCAACCCGCACTTCTGCGAACCCGTAAGCAGACTGACACTGATTAGTGATCATAGATCAGGAGAAGCCCTTACGAAGAGCGATTAGTTTTGAATAGTCCTCGTTGCCTCTGTTCAAAGCAACCCGCTAGGGAATCCCAGTCCTCGTTGTCTCTGGGCCCCGCAACCGAGAAAGTGGTCCTTGTTGCCTCCACTTCTCACCAGTTCCTTTCCTATATTTTATACCTGTCACTGTTTTACTCCAGATCACCATGTCTGAGCTGAAGCCCTTTGATCCAGTGCGTTGGAAGAGGGGAATCGACACCAATAGGATTGAATCTCCGGAAGAACTGGATGCCTTTATCGAATGGAGGATCCAGATATACAAACAAAAGCGATGGCGAGACTGGCAGCTCTAGGACAACTTTCAGGAGGACTTCATGACATTCACCAGGGAAACCTTCAGAACGTCCGCTCCCGCTGTAATTCGTGACCTCCGTGATTTCTTACGCTCAAATGGAGTCTTCGTCCAAATGGGCCGAGGCCTACAGATGGCAATTGAACTTTTCAAGGTCCTGCAGGAAGAGAATCCCGCTGAGTGGACTGAGGAGGACACCCAAAAGCAGATGTATACTGCCGATGGTTTCCATTCCTACCGAAACATTACTACACCCCTATCAGCAACAAGACCGCCGGTCGAGCCCATACCAACCGTACTCACGGCCACACCCGCTCTGCATACGCCGGCCTTGCAGAAACCTGCACTTCCTGCCCTCGCACCTGTTCCGGTAACGGAACCTCAATACCCATCGGACCCTTTGGAAAAGCTAGATTTGCCGGCCAGCAAATCGCGCAGCTCGCAGAATTCTACCTCAGCGACGCATCAACCATGGCGACACAAATGAACCTCGGTCGAAAATCAACCATATTCCACGATATCTGCGATCGAATTGATTTGCCTCAGAATACTCGGTCCCACGCCTTCCCTACAATGCTGAAAGGATTAGCTTTAGATTATTACTATTCAATCTGCCGAGGACGATACATCACTATCCCAGACCTTTCCCGAGCGATCCAGGCGTACATTGAGAATGATGATAGCAAGGGGACTGTCCTATCTCAATGGAACAACATGACGTTGCAATCAATCATGGAGAAGAGCCCTGACAAATCAACAGCAGAGAATTTCCAGATACTCGTCAGGGATCTCCGTCACATGCAGAAGGGATTGGACATTGAGCTGCAATCAGATAAGGTGCTTTACAATAAGATTATAAGCGCCTGCCAGCAGGTTCCAGCTTGTAGTTTTGCCTGCTATCGACCGTCTCCCACACTCACAGTGATTTACAATCATCTATCACAACGCACGAGATGGCACACAAGAAGGAGACCCCAGCCTCAACCTACTTTGTCGATCGCAAGTATCACAAACCCGGACAACCAAGGAATCGATTTAGGCCCCCAAACGCAAAGAAAAGATGCTTTGTCTTTGGTTCCTACCCGCGAATGACACCGTAC
Organism: Pseudotulostoma volvatum; assembly: GCA_019804575.2. Taxonomy (NCBI): domain Eukaryota; kingdom Fungi; phylum Ascomycota; class Eurotiomycetes; order Eurotiales; family Elaphomycetaceae; genus Pseudotulostoma; species Pseudotulostoma volvatum. The sequence goes on from JAHQZX020005029.1 coordinate 25,803, forward strand.
GATCCACTTCCCCTGACGATCACGTAACGAGCTGCCGCGATCAGAAAAGCCGCGTGGAGGTCTCGAAGCTGTATGCAAAGAGGCAAGTCACAGCTGCATTGCAAGCCCGGAATGGACCGAACTTTGAGGGCATCCACAAATTACCTCTTGGCTCTGATGTATTGGTATGGCGGACACATAAGGAGAGATGGACAGGACCATACAAGCTATTGGCAGTACAGGGCGAGAATTGCACCGTAGAGCTGCCAAGCGGCCCAACTGACTTCCGTTCAACAAGGATCAGGCGAGCTGTAGAAGAATAGGGACAATAAGCCAGGTGGGAATGAGAATGATGAACCCGAAGGAACCCACCCCGAGATAGACGACTCCCAGCGCGTTTTCTGGACACTAATACAGCTGACATCTCTGTCTACATCGTCAATCCCCTGGGACAGATTATACGGAATCTCGCAAGGAGCTCGATGGCCTACTTAGCCGAAATATATTTGAGATAGTCCACAAGTCTAATATTCCTTTAGCCACCCGCCTCTTCAAAAGCCGTTATATTCTTTTCTTCCATTTTCCTAGTTGTCGCCAGTGTTGCGTTTAATGTGTCATCTAATGATGACTAATCTTTCCTGTTCCGCATATTTATTCCCCGCTCATCCTTTAGCGATAGAAAACAAGAATATAACAAGAAATTTGACCAATGACCAACGTCTGCAACCCGCACTTCCGTGAACCCGTAAGCAGACCGACAATACTTGTTGCTGAAGAGTTACTATTCGAAGTCAGGGGCCGAACGGGCTACATAAATTCACCATAATAGAGCCGTAGGGTAATTAGTAAAGATAATACTGCTATCATAGTACGATATATTATCATTAAATCTATTTTATGCCTCCCTTTTGGGGCCATGCAGGTAGCGCACTCTCTAGTTAGGACAAAACCCGCGCACGGGAAAACCTAGGTCTCCCTATATGCTGATGCGCTGAGGCCATCCCGTGCTCCCTCTGGCTTCGCATATCTTTGGTGACCACCGTGTCCATAGGACAGAACATGACCACATGGTTGGGCGTCTGCCTCCCCCATCCGCATCGGCATCTCGTCTCCACCTCTGGTACCCCAACGTGGTGCAAGAAGTCGTTGAGGCCAGTGGCATCCGTCCTGAGGAGGTGGCCATTGTACTCTCGGGCCTATTAAGGTTCCTATGTAGCAGCGGCATCCGGGTCTTTCACGGGGTCCGCCACACTGGAGCTTGCTTCCCTATGGTGGCGGACATTCAAATCTAATACAAAAGTGCACCCAAAAAGGCCACCATTTTCAAAGCTACGTAACGCCACACCACCACATGAAAAACAAAATCAGAGACTGTAACTCTATATATAGTTGGTTTAAGAATAAAGTTACAGAAAGATATATTAAAAAATCATAAGGGGGGAGCCTAGGGGTTCGTTTGAAAAAAAGGCGTAACGAACAGGGTACTGGACAGCGTGGCTAAGGTGGAGGATCACCATAAATGATGCATTTATAGAACAAAAGTGATAGATAGACACACAGATGACAGAATTGGTCGCATAAGGGTCAGGGTCCAGCCAGACTATATACAGGATTTAGGGGTCGGAGTAGGTTTATCTGTAAGCTACATGCAACTAGAACCAATCTTGGAAGAACACCCTCGCGCGGGCGCTTTACCGTTTTTGGAAGGCGGTCATAAGGCGGTATACATTCTGCCGATGTAGAAAAAATACGGACATATGTATGGTAAGATACACACAACCCCTTAATACAGGCCACTCCGTTTTTTATTGTTAATTACATACATCAACAATACCTCCCTATCACCAGGCACCTATGCCTTCTGATGCGGTGTGGGTGTACGCCGTCTTTTTCGGACAGCGTTAGAGCATACAACGCTAATGATATAGGCACATTACTCCCGCAATCCCTCGATAGCATAATCGCAGCCGGCTCTTGCATGGCACTTAGAGTAACCAAAAGCATTCAATATGATTCAATCCACAATGAAACTTTAAATAGAAGGTACGATGACAGTACGGCTTTCCTCCATGCACCCCTCAATTTCACAAAAATCAGGCTTTAAGGAAAGAAGGCGATGAGCGCAGCAGTCTAGGAGGGGAATAGAATTAATAAAAGGCGCATTAGGAAGATGGTAAAAAAGATAAACTTACCACTTGAACCGCACTTCGTCGCACTTCGCACAGCCTTTTTTTCTGTCTCCTCTCACAATATGCGCAGAGTTTCTCTTGAACGCATTGGCAGGAATCCTCCGACGAACACAACTGTTGTAAATTTGTTTCTGCTTGTAGTTCCCTGGTTCCTTTTTTGTCGGCAAGAGTCACATCTTCTGCCCTTAACTTACATTCTTTGCATTGTCTCTCCCGGCATTCCTCGCGATGTCGCTTAGGGGATTCAATGTGAAATTCCTTCTCACTTGGCCACAATTTTTGTTCCCCCAATAACTTACCCTTTAAATGCTTTTGGGGATTTTATTTACAATTACTCATTACCTCGTTTGCTGCACAGAGGTGGTATAGTGGTCACGCTAGCGTAAAATATCCTAGTTGTATTACCATTACATGTAATTACGGTATATTATAATATGGATTACTAATCAATAATGAATGTTCCCTCCGTTTTTGTGTCCGCGATATACTAGTACTAGTGGTATAGCGTCCCGTCGTAACTAGATGTCCCTCGGGCTAGGCATGAACTAACGGTCAGTAGAACGGGGCACGTTTCCTATTCTCATTTCTCGCATTCTCGCGTCCTAACGAAAACGGAATTCTTCCTCATATTCTCTCCCTTGAACCACATGTCCTGCGGCAGCCGCCCGATTTTCGGTCTTGTGGATGTGTCTACTGGCGTAATCAGCAAGATCAAGAAGCGAAGATAAGATGTCTCACGAGTTACAACGAATTCATCAGGATCCTATTTTATTACTATATAGAACACCGCTGCGTGATCAGCTCATGGGGCCTTTTGAGTGTAGTGGTGAAGTCAGCAACCCACTGCCTTATAGAAGTTGAGTCATATATGGCAACAAATTGGATTAAGAGGGGATCCCGACTAATTGTTGAGTAAAACCACTCTAATGGTCACTTAACGCTGTGCGGAGACACATCGCTAGGAAGCCGAACCAACCATGAGTGCGGCTAGCGTTGGACCCTTAGGGCTGTGCTGGTGATTTCAACAGCCTTCCATCGGTCAGATTGTTGAGCCTCAGCTCAGCAGAAAGAAACTCTGCAAGGCGTGGCGCTTGGAGTCTTTCCACTCATCGAACCATCCAATGTTTATGTGGAGCGCCGTTAGGAAAAGAGCGGGCAGAAAAGTAGTTGTAAAATTAAAGTTCTTGGAGTTTTGTTTGCTCGTTGAGGAAAGCGGTGTGCGGGTACGCACAACTGAACAGAAGAGCCGATCCCTTCACGTTTGGGCCCACTATACTTTTAACGGCTAGCATATCTAAACGGAACCAAACATGGCCTGGGGTGTTTCCGTTGAGAGGACACTTTGATATCTATGGATTCTGGCGATTTTTTCCACACTATACCTCATTAGAGGAACGAGTGCACTCCCACATATAGTATCAGAATTAGTATGGCATCCTCAACCCGGTCGTCGTGGAAGCGTGCATAGAGTGCGACAGGATATGTGCAAGGCCTCACTATGTTCGCTTACAGGACGCCTCTAGCTATGCTACGCCATGTGATGATGCACACACCAAATAAAAGGACACGAGTCAGGATCGGAATTCTGTTTTTCCTTTTTTCCTTTCTCTCCTTTAGTAATAACTTGACTATCAACTTGTCTATTATCTTGATTATTGATTGTTGTACCTAATCTTAATCAATTCTCGTACATTGTCACACGCCACCATCTCCTATCCTTACAATGTGCCATGCGGATGCAGTTATTAGAATATCGACAACAGCCACGGTAAAATATGGCTGAAATAACCAGGCATATAATAAGCATTTCCTAATATATATGGGTATTGATATTAGCCTACTACATAACTCAAGATGGGCATATACTACCTAGGTTTGCTGGTTCAAAGTGGAGGAACTGTAAAGGGTGATCCCCAATATTTGATTTCGGTCTAACCATTTTTATTATGGGAACTTGGCCACTAGTGAGGTAGCTTCGTTAGTACACGATTTCTTTCGCGGCTTCAGGAAAATAGATATAATTCTGGTATCAATAGATGTAGAAACTAAATTTGCGGAAGATATCGAAGTCCGATTTTTGATAAATGAGTTGGTGTATGAGTAATTGTAAATTCTTTAAAAATCTTGGTATTTGATTTCCGACGCACCACAGTGAGAATCCCATCAGCACAAAAGGTGATTAATAGCATGCCAGATATGGCAGGCGGTAGACAACACCCCACACCGCTTTTGCCACACGAGTAGGTTTTTGTCTTTATTTAACGTCCGACCAACTCCAGGCCCAACACCAGAGGTGGAAGCTACATAGGGTAGAGAAGATAGCGCCTCACGCTTTTGTTATGCTTACTGTTATTTAGACTCCTGATACTCTATCTAGGCTGAATCGGGTCACTCTAGGCAGCCGGTGGATACGATACCGGTGTGTTACCTGCGGCCAACAGCGAACCGCAGGAGCTTGCTATTAAAGTCCATTTCGTTTTCTCTGAACAGTCTAGAAATGTCCCGGCTCTCGTTGTCTTTGAGCGGTTCGGAAAGTTGTCCGTCTTCACTTAATTCCCAGAATGGGTTTCAGATTGTCACTGCTTTTGCCATGCCTGCAGCTGAACACCATGATATAGGGACTGTCTCGAAATTGCCTTCTTTGGTCGAATGCTTCAGGAATTTAATTTTGCGTCATCTGAACGATTCACCATCCGCCTCTATCTTCTCCAAATGGTCAAGAACTTACCATTGAACCTTGCTTTCGAGTCTTTTTCTTAAGAATACCCGATGTCCCTCGGGCCACTGATATTTATAATTTATTATTAAATCTATTTTACGCCCGATTCGGATCCCTTTTGGGCCCATGCAGGCAGCGCACGCTCTAGCTAGGACAAAACTCACGTCTCGCGCGGGAAAACCTAGGTCTCCTTATATGCCGGTGCACTAAGGCCACCGCCTGTGCTCCCTCTAACTTC
>JAHQZX020005040.1:0-30893 GCA_019804575.2 Pseudotulostoma volvatum
AATACGTTGTGTTGAATGGTAAAAGTGCAGGGAAGGGCTGAGGTTTGATTTTCCGGCTCGCCTCGCGTCCCGGCTCGGCGAGCGTCCCAACCTAGTAACCAAAAGGGACTTGGCGTTGGAAGGGAAGAACCAATAGGGGTGTTCAAACAGCCAACCTGCTAATAGACCTTCTACTTACATTATCTCCAGATGCCTGGCGGTCGTCGCTGGCCGCAACCTTATCTTCCACATGGGCATGCAGGGAAGAAGAGGACCCCTAGTCGCCCTCTAGGGGCCCGGGGAGTGCTGCTCTCCAGCCGTATTCCAATGGGCAGTAGAACCAGTGTCCTTTACAACAGGCCTCAGTCACACTCGTACAAACCAGGGCCAGAGCTGGGAGCTGGCACCTTGGCCGCATATATACGATACCGAGGCGAAAAAAGTGAGCGACGCGGGCCCCTCGCAAGCCTGGGTACTATGTACATGTACATCTCCTAGAAGATGGCTGACCTGACCGAACGAAACCTTGGTAACCGCCGGAAAGCTGCGGAAAGCACCCCAACCCTGCGCGACAACCTTTTAGTGGCGTCAAAGCTATCCTCGCCTGCTCTTTGTTCGACTTCCGCTCGGCCATGAAGCCTGGGCTATTAACATGTACGTGACTCTCCAAAAGCTTCAACTAGGCCGGGGGTACCATGCTGAGGAATCAAGGCACAAATATATTCATCCAAAGCAACGCCCGGTCCTCTATTTGACGTATATAATTATTTTCCGGTGATTCTCTTATGTGCGGAAGCCTCGCGTGCGCAAAATCTACAACTTTTAACACTAAACTCATGATATGACACACTACTATCACAAGTGTAGCACTACATACAAGAATCTTGTATATTTTAAACTTCCATCGTACCCTCACACTCTGACGACCAAAATTAGGTTGATTTGAAGCATATAAATGCTCCTGTTGCCTTAAACCACTGTAGTCTGTCATCCCCAGGCCAGCTACCTCAATGGGAGACCCGAAACGGCCAAAGAAAAGATCCAAACGGAAACCCAAGCAAGATCACCTCAAAGACTGCAAGTAGTGAAGAAGAAATGATGGGTCGCATCATCATGATCGGAGCGAGCCACTAGTTCAGCAAAGTATTGGTATTGAACAGACTGAGCTAGACCGGATCAAGAGTGTCGATGATACGGAAATACCGTGCCTTATGCAAGCGCTTACACGGCAAGCATTTGATCTGGATAACCGCATCGAGATACAATCTAAGGTCGTTAATGCGGTGCTCACGAGGTTGCTGCGTAACGAGCAACCTGAAGATGATATCGAGCGTAAGCCGGTTCAGATTCAGCTTTTGTGGCGGTTGGTTTTTCATCGTAGCGATACATTTCTTATCGCGAAGAGAAGCTTCGGAAAAAGTATAATCTTTCAAGCCTTCACTCTTTGCACTGGTATGATAATAATCCAGATTATACCATTGTCCAAGCTAGGAGAAGAACAATAGCAGTCCCTGGAACGAATTCCCAGATAGAGAAAGAAGCGCAGCTCAGTACACCAGCGCCGAACACGCAGGATATTTAGAAACCGAAGACTAGGAGATATATATATGGAAACACATCAATGCGCTGGGAACGCCTAACGCTTCTAGCCTTTTGATATAATCGGCCCCTATTGTTAGTCACGAACACGACGCGTTTCCCTGAATTGCAGACAGATCAAGTCATCGATTCCCATCGCTCCGAGGATTTTATAATGAGATCACGCGATATAGGAAATCGCATAACCATGCGGAAAGTCAAGATGATGAACTCACGCCAAATAATCCAACCTGGATTAGCCGGCATGCGAGATCTTTTTCCAGTGACATTTTAAAGATTACTAACTATAAGAATAGATTATCCTATTGTAGGGTCAGAGAACGTTCATGCAGGTTCTATTTGCATTTATGCATTCTCATCTAATGTTTATAAATTGCTTAGAGTCATAATAATAACCTTCCACCATTTGTTTAGTTACCCGCTTTTACAAGCTGACTCTTTTGCAATCATTGATAACTAAGAAATCTTCCTTTTATATTGGTTTATAAAATTGTCATCCCATACTTTTGATATTGGCGAAACAGGTCCACTTTACCGTATTAAATTCTAAGTAGCGAGCGTTGTTATCGAATCTGCAGTATCATGACTTTTGACCAATTTTACTTCGCGGTGTCCACCAAAACCACCTAAGTTAGACATAAAATGGCTGTGGCGGTGCTCCGCTAACCGAGATAATTCTATGCCGTAGCTCATTCATTTAAGTCATCTTTATTCTCGCCAAGACCCGTCAAGATGCGGTAAACATATTTTACGGTATGTTGATTGTAAATGATAGAGTTGTTCAAACCTCTTTTTCTTTTTTTTTTTTTTCCATACAGTTCATGACAAGACCCTACTAAGATACGGGTGAGCTAGATAGATATGCAAATTCTATCTGCATAGCTAGGATAACTCTCAAGGGGCAATTATCCGAATCCTGTTCATTCAGAAAAAAAAAATCTTGTCCTGCCCTTGCTTTGGTCGGTGGCCTCTGCCTTAAGGCCTTTCTCTTCTGGAACTGGTGACAACCTTAGGTAAGTATGTCTCAGCATATTTGGCAATAATACGATATGAATACCTTCCCCTTGGCCTCATAGACGAAGAAAAGTACCATTCTCAGGCCTGTACATCGTCGTTGGCTGAGAAAATACCCTCACCACGTAACGACAATCCACGAAGCATGGCGACAACATGGGTACTAGAGTCGCTTAAACTTGCTCCGAGTGCTCGACATCATCGGCCCATTCCTGCCCGTCAATAAAGACTCCTTTCCTTGCGTCCTGCCACCGGAATCTCAGGCGGCAAAGCCATTTCTTTGCAGCTCTGAAACAGAATCCATTTTCTGAGTCAAATTCGAGTATTATTGTCATCTAGGATTCCCGACACAACAGTGCCACCTAACTTTACCAATAGTCCCTTTAATGCTTCCCGGCGCATTCGGTAACGAACTGCATAGGTCAGCTTAGAAAATCCATTCTAGAAAACATAAGCACAGTTAGTACCCTACAATGAAAATTCACCCTTACCTTAGCGTTTTACAGCGCAAGCAATGTCCAACCTCCTTTATCTAGGAAATCCTGGAAATCCTGGATATATTAAGACTAGCACTTCTGGACTTCCTCTCAGGAATGAGACGAGGCGTTTTTTGACTAAGGTCTTTCCCCCAAATGATAAGTTTTCGTGCATACCCACCGTAGTTCCTAGCCACCATTTGCGCTAGCACCGTTAACCTAATGCCTAGGAAAGGCTCTCATCCCTTGCTGAATCATAAGGGACTTAGCAGCATAGTACGTAAAAGACCTCTTTCCTAGTTCTCTTAGAAGTTTTGGCTCAGGCCGCTGAAAGCAGAGCTTCTTCTTTTACGGTTAGCCTTGGGGGCTTCGCCACAGTTGAACCTCCTTGAGTCCTTTGCCAGACGCCGTAGGAAGCCAGGCCATGCCCTCTGGCCTTGCTATTATCCCGCAGTCTGCGTGGGGCATCGCCTGTCTTGTTCAAGCTAAGGCCAGTATCTCCAAGACTTTCACGGCGCTCCCGTTGAGCAGGAAACAAAATGGAAGACGTATGTTATACCGGATGTCCCTCGTGCCTACGTCGACGATAGGGGTGGAATGCAAGTTGTCTCCGATCAACAACTAGGGGAAGTGGAGACTCAGATTAAAGTGCGGACCGAGAAAACCCACTAGCTGGCCCGGCTACGGAGTGCCGTGGACAGAAAGGGAAAGGAATTGCATGCCACTAACTGTATAGTAATGAATGGGCAAAGTGTGAAGGATAAAAACGAACACCTCCCGAAGCTGGCCGACGGGTGATTCCCTCCTGTTACTATGATATCATACATTAGATACCCCCTATAAGATATTTATTATTTGATCCTGAAATTGTATGAGTAGAGGTTGCGGGTATGTCTATTAACATAAATACAGGTAGACGAGGGCATCTAAGCTATATGTGATGAACGCTTTATGTGATGGCAATGGTTTCATGACTTTTATTATGCTTGGATATGGTCGTGGGGTCTTTCCAATATCTAAATTCAATTTGAACTACTATACCGAATCATCTGCTCCGGGTGTGTGATTCCCATCATTTATTTCGGCTTGTATCTCCGGCATAGGCAGCGGCCCACCAGGAGAATCAGGTAATCGAGCAGTCAGCACCTCAACACCATCTTCGGTAACAAGAAGCATGTGTTCAAATTGTGCAGATAAGGATCCATCCTTAGTAGTACTAGTCCAGTCATCGGGCCAAAGCTCGTCTCGGTGGGTTCCTATGTTGATCATAGGTTCGATGGTGAAGCACATGCCCGGCTTAGCTATACCAACGGCCTTATTCTTTCCATAGTGTGGGATAGATGGCGTGGTATGAAATAGCTGATTGACGCCGTGCCCGCAGTAGGTCTTGACGACACTACATTTACGGTCTTTTGCATGCTTCTCGATCACATTCCCTGGCTCCCGGAAGAGCATTCCCGGTTTCACCAACTCGATTGCTTTGTCCAGGCATTCTCTTGCGGTCTCCACGATTCGAACAGCATCTGGGTTTGCTCGTGCTTTATCCCCGACGTAATATGTTTCGTTTATATCACCGTGGAACCCCTCGTGATATAATGAAACATCTATGTTAACAATATCGCCATCTTCTAAAGGTCTCTGGTCTGGAATACCATGGCAAACCGTTTCGTTGACAGACGTACAAACTGATTTCGGAAAGTGGAGGTAGTTGAGTGGCGATGGGTACGACTTAATTGCACAGTGAGTATGAGAATGCTACCCAAGCAGGACGATCCTTACATTTCTCTCCAAACAAGCTTTATGAACGACCTCGTCGATGTAGTCTGTTGTCACCCCGGGCCTTAATTCGCGTGCAGCGATATCCAAGACTTCCCTAGAAAACCGGCCAACTTTCCGCATCGCCTCCTGCTCCTTAGAGTTGAGGATTGTGATCTTATTTTTCCCAACGAACTTCTGCTCCGATAGTGGAATACCATTACTAGCATAGTCGGGATGCGGGATTGAGGCAGGAACCGGCCTCCGCGGGGAGAGCGGGTATACAGGTCTCAATGGACCTGTAAACGGATAATTTGGGAAAGGGTTGTAGGTTCTAGTCGCTGAATCTAGTTTAGAGAATAATCTGGGGAAAGAAAGGGGGCGAGGGGATTCACTCTTATGAACGGCCTTATGAGCGCTCTATTGAAGAGGTGTGTCAGCCAGAATCAGAGATGAGAGGTGCAATAGGTGCACCCTTTAGCAGCACAAAGAAAAGCCCTACCCAGCTCCGCTTGAAACATTCTTGTGAACAGAAAAAACTATTTGTGCCCATTTTTAGACACGTTGGACATTGAAGACTCCCTGCATCCTTCTGGCATTCGAGGCCGATGCATTTCCGAGATACTACCACTGCAGCCATTTTAGAAAATGAGGCACGTCACAAAATCAAGAGGAAGATTAGGATGTACAGTTTCAAGGCTGAAACTGGCATATATTAATTGCCAAGTGTTTGACTCATCTAGCGACGTCACCTGATATATTTGTCAGCATTGCACCGTCCCTCCCCATGTGACTCCAGAGCTAAACTATGCTTCTCTCGGTTAGCGACCCAGGCGGCTGGTGTGGCTGACGCATGTTTGCCCCACAACTAGTTACGAAACAACTTTGGGTACCGCGTTTATAGCTAGCTTTTACTGAATTGTAAGCTTCATGCATCTCGGTAACTCAATGGAATAATGCTTAGAAACTTCAAGACAAAGGCTGGCCTCCCCGTCTCTTGTAGCGATATAAAGTGGCTTCTAGTCAGACCCAGGTACATCTCCGTCCAGGGACCGTCGCAGACCAACAGTCCTCATATCCATCGCGAATCAGCCTTCATCTAAGCCACCCGAGGCCGAGTGATCTAAGTGGTAGTCTAAATCGGAGGCACAAGCATCAACACATTGCTATGTGGATGGATGCGTATAGAGGGTTTCGCAAATTTAATGATCTTATGGCACAGTTTAATTGATGCTTCGTACTTTGACAGGGCCGTTATCCTCCCAATCTAGCTTCTGTGTTTGTTCAATATAGTAGGATCATAACACCACCTAGCCTGCAGGATGGATAGCAGAATTCTCTTAGTTGTAGATAAACAATGATGATATGCTTCTTTTGCTTTGACCAATGCAATTTCTGTCTCTTTGCGGGCTTTAGCTAACTATCATACTATAACTAGGTTCAAATAATAATCATTTTAATATCATATGATAAATAAAAAAAAAGAATAGAAAATACAAAGTACTACGATAGTATATGTAATTATTGGTAGTATGGGTGATAGTACGCAAAAATATATAATGGGAATACACGGTATTTACCGGTATTTTACGGTGATATTACGTGATGGTTAAGCTATGTACTTAACCTGGAGTCCGATACATACTAATCATGCCGTATCATACCGTATCCTAACGTATCATTAGTATCACGAGACAATACGAAACAGCCCCTAGACTTCTCTATATGGAAACAACTTGAACATCTCTCCAGCCTGGCATTGCCACGTACGTTGGACAATTTGAACAGTTTCTCTCTTACGCGTATCACGGTTCCCAGCAGTATTTCCCTGTCCTGTCGGGCCTCCCCTTCTCGATTGCGCGTCTTGTGATAGGCTCATCGCAGCTCCCTTGCAGATACATGCTGTACAAGAAATATAAGGAGCATTTCTCCGTGTCCTTGAACGGCTTACACTGTTTACCCGCTACGGACGGTACTTGCCGTGCGTTTTATCACCCTCAAGTTCCTGTGGCCAAGTGGCCTTGGTCAGGCTGCTGTGCACGCCAGACGGCTTCTCTCGCCCAGCGCCATCGGTATCCCCTAAAGCTGTCTTGCGTCTCGTCCTGACCAGCGAGCTTGGCTTTTGTGACTTGGTCTTGCACGAAGTCTCCATGCGCGGAACTTTTTAATCAAACCAGCAATCAAATTGACCCGATTTATAAAGAAGCTATGTCCGGAAATCCCGCCCAAGGCGGTGTTCGCAGCCTGCTAGCAAAATTTGAGAACAACCAGAACAGCACTTCCCCTCCCTCCCGTGGGCGCTCTCCGGTGGCCCCAGAGACCCCTGGGCTCGTTAGACCACTATCGAAAGTCCGAGCAAGTTTTGTCGCAGTCGAAAAGAGTACCCAGGGTATGACGATGGTTGGCTTGAGGAAAGCGAACGAAGATGACAGTCCTGTGAGACTCAGAGGCAGCGCGCTAGAGGACGGAGATGCCAAACGAAGATCGGTCCCAGTCTTTCCCGAGAATGCAGAGAAGCCTGCAGACACGTCATCAACCCCTTCTCCACAAAGTCGCCGAGAATTTGTTGACAGGTTGCAGCACAATGGTGTAGACAGTGCCCAACCGCCACCTGGAAACCCATCGGGACGCAATGGAGTTGCAGAGGCATCTCTGCCGATAGATCAAGCATCGGCCCAAGAAGACGCAGTGCCTTCTGTTGAGACATCTCCAGTAGGACAGAAAATGAAACCGACACCTCATGCTATAGAGAAGTCTAAAGAGGTAACATCTCAGAAAAAGGCACCAGCTTCTAGGACTGTTACTAAGCGCCTGTCGAACATCTCAATTGCGAGAGACATTTCCGGCAATAAACAAGGCTTCAAATCCTCACTCACAAAAGATCTCAAGTCCCCTGCGTCCAAGACACCCGAAATGCCTGGTTCTACTATTTTGCCAAATGCTCGCTCATCGGACAAGGCTACTGGCCCGAAGAAAGGGCCTACTAGGGTAGCAAGCAAGCCATCGACGAATTCACCGGTGAAGCCAGCTCATTCTCAGACACCATCACAAGAGATCGCGAAGAAGTCCAATTCTAGCGGGCCCAATTCGCCTCCTAAGAACAATTCTCAGCAGAAGTCTCCAACCCACCCTATACGCCTTCCCCCTTCCATGATCAGCCCGACTGCATCCTCAGTAGCGAAAATCGGACCCGGAACCCGCTCTTCCAGTAGGACAAATACTACTTCGCCCGGCTTAACGAAGAAGTCACCCACCCTGACTGCTGTCAAAGCGTCAGAGATCTCGTCACGATTGACCGCCCCTACTGCCTCCAGCCTCCGAAAACAACCATCCCGCCAATCGCTGCCCGCTCAGCTACAGCACGAACGGCCGAGGTCCCGAATTGGTCTCCACGGCACTCGAGTCCCAGACGAGAGTTTCCTAGCAAGGATGACACGACCAACTGCAAGCTTTGCAAGCAAAATGCATGAGAAGGTAGAGCCGAAGAGCCCTCCAACTGTGCCTAAGGTAATACGGCCTGCAAAGAAGAATGAAGACAAGGTTGAAGGCCATATGCAAAAGCTTTCCAAGGTAGAAGACACCTTGAAGACAGGTGGAGATGGCAATGTTAAAGAGCACAAAGATACCAAGGAAGAGTGTTTGGCCACATCAACAGGAGGCGTACATATAATTGAGCACCCATCACATGCTACGCTCATCAATGCTCTCCGGGAGGTTGAGAAGGCGACGACGGGAGATGCAAACTTGTTGATGGCCAAACTGGCAAATGTCCCGGCGGAAACCTCCCCGGACACTTCTACTGAACCATCTGGCGGACAAGCGGTTGAAGTTTCTCTAGAAGTCGCCGCACACCCCAAGATCGACGATCGCCCGATGAACTCCACAGAAGCCACAACGGAACCCCTGAGAGAAACATCGAAGGAACCTCCAACTGAGGCTCCTACAGAACACAGTAACCCACCTGCCGTCGAGGGGCAGGCAGAGGATCCTATCAAATCTTCGGACAATCACACGGATGGATCTTTAGAAGAAACCCCATCCGCTATCAAGGCCCCCGCCGAAGGCTCTACTGCAACCTTGACCGAACCCCCCGCTGCGACCGGTGAAGCGCCAGCATTCTTGGACGCAGCTATCATCGAGACTGACGTGGACTGAGACGATTCGATTTGGTCGATCTCTTTTGTGCTTCTATTCGAGTCCCATCCGGTTTCCTTGACAACTTTGCAATCCTATCTTGGGTAACAGCGAAAGGTCCTCATTCTACTGTGATGATTTCTATCGATACTTCTACTTTTACGAATATTTATTAACATTCTCATTCGTTGGAATTATTGACTTCATAGTATTGATTTATTTCACCATCTCGGAAAAAACTGCCTTGTCTCTAAGTTAACTTAGCAAAGCATTATGTCGGGTTTAGCGAATATCCTTTGGAATTTCTTTGGTGTCTGGTGTAATATATATTGACTTGCGATTTCCTTTCCCCTATTTCATTCAACCCAAGGTATTTTTGAAATGCTTTTCTTTTCATCTTTTATACTATTGATAAACTGCATTCTTGGATTTTAGCCAATACTTTTTTCCCCCATCAATGCAGCTTCCCCCGTTGGACGACCCGACCTTTCAGCTGCAAGTGCATAGTACTACTATTCTACTAGATAGTCCGTATGGAAAGAATCATATTATCACCCAACCTAAATAGAGATTACTAGAGATGTTCCGCACTCGATAATATCATCCACAGCCTGTCTTATCGCAGTTGCCATCCTATCGATTTCGAAACACTAGAATTGTTGATTTATTGATATCCTTGTGTATAAACTATATCTATACAGAAATAACCACTTGCCAATAAAAAAAAAACCAAGGGATCGTTTCGTGGAAAACGCTCAGATGCTATGTATAATGCGGATAGATCGGATAGAAAGTAAAGAGAGAGAAGACCAAAGGAAACGAGTGATCGGTTCTGTGGATGAAATGTTGAAGGCGTTAGAACTTTTTCTCAAGCTTTTTCAGGAACTTGTTGACGCTATTCTCCACCCGATATGCACCGTCTTCGAGTTTATGAGGTCGATTTCCTGCGTTTTTTATAGCCTCCTTAGCGTGCTTTTGCAAGTGGCTCTTCATCTCAGCCTCCGAAGGCCTGTAGACTTGACTGTGAATATCATATTCATTGCCCGAAGGATCGTGAAGCTGCCGGGGAGGGTGATCGTAAGAGTAATCAGAATAACCACCGGGAGGGCCGGGAGGCAGCACGGAAGTAGTAGCGGCCCCCATATGGCTCTGCAGATAGTCTACGTATTGAGGGGCATGTTGCTGATGTACCAAGGACTGGTGATGGGGCTGATGAGACCCATACGCCTGTTGGACATAAAGATGAGCGTTAGGATCTTGGGGCAAACTGTATCCCGTCTGCACCGGTCCGGGTATCGCATAACTTGGTGGTTGGGTTGCTTGGGGAATGAAGGCCCCTGAAAGACTGGATGGGGGGTAAGACTGTCCCTCATCCACTACTGCGGCGGCAGCAAGCCCTGTTCCCTCCGAGCCGTCGACAGGGGGTGGGGTTTTCTCACGGTGTTTGAACGGCTCCGGATCAGCCGGGGCGGATGGATTATACGGGAGAGGAGTGTGATCAACAGGCACTTCTGGCCCCCTCTGGCCATCCTGGGTCCCACGGTCCGTCTGCTGCGTCAACGAGGACCGAGCAGATCGTTGCGCCCTGGAAGTAGACTCTGATCGAGAATCTCGGGTCTGGCCATGTTGGTATGCGGGATCTGTGATCGCTACTTTTTCCAGATTCTGAACCACCGTACTCATTGCCTCTACCGAGGGTGGATGTTGCGGTTGACGATCGGTCTCTAGCTGCCCGGCAGCTAGGAGCCGCTCATATGTATCGAGAAATGTGTTCGCATCCTCCAAAGTCCAAAAGTAGATGTCCAATGTATGTAATCGCAACAAGCGCCTAGTTTCATCACGAGGATCTGGCAGCGGTAGGAGCCATTGACCTTGATCAACCGCTCCTGGGCCAGAGGAATTTTGGGCTGGCGCATTGACAGTTAATGTGCATAAGGTCGGAAATCTGACGGAGTGCCGCAAATGGACATGGTCCAGCACTATATATAAAGTCCCACATATCAGCGTTGCGTGCGTGGGGTGAACGAGGCAAAATCACAGTTTCTGACCTCCATGAAAGGCATCCTGGAATGAGGTGCCGGGGTTGTTCGCAATCTCGATCCTGGCTTTCCCTTGCGACGTATCATGATAGAAATACAGGTATGAACCTTTTTCGAATCGGTGATACCAAGGTTTTGGGGTCGGAGGCGTGAAGTAATAATGAACGTCCGCGAAGCTAGACAGCGTCAGATGAAGTAACATGGACTTTTTCCTGGCTTAGAATGTTTGAACTTACACTGTGAGGATACGATCTTCACCGGACAATGGTGGCATTGATCAGGTATCTGTTACGAGGCTCGGAAAAGAGGGGATCGGACCGATTATGTATTACAGGGCAATAGTTTTGGTATACGGGGTCAAGTCGAAACACAAGAGAGATGAATAATGCATTCTTTTAACGATCAATATATGTATATCCTATGATGTCCTTGCAGTTTCCATTATCTATATGATATATGTATCATCATATGTATATATCGACTCCATACGAGAAGGAGGGGGGAGTCACCATCAGGACCTTGGCGGCTAAAGTCGCAAGGCTGCTGGATCAGGCTGGCCTGTTAATCATCTTGAGTTATAAATAACCCCGCTATAATAAAATAAGATTAGCGCGGGATCATTCGAGTTTCTTCCCGAATCGGATCGGGCAGGAAGTATCATAGGCACCAAGCTTTTAAACCTGGCAGGCGGTCAGCCGGACCCACTCAATCGAATAAATAATGAGTGATCGAATTAGGAAATAATGTATCATAGTAGGATACTTTCTCATTGGTGAACTCCATTCGGAAAAAAGGTGCACAGGCTGGTGGTGAAAAGCCTTCATGATCATTGTCTTTTGCGTCACCTGCGCCTTTTCATTGCAGTACTAGGGCCCCATCCGGTTTGGGTGAATGTCCACACCGAAAATACTTGCGACCCAATTCTTCTTCGCGAAGATGTCCTTCTCCAACCTCGCGCATGTCTATTCACATCTCAATAATGTCACCAAAGCCCGCCTGTCTCTCACCTCTATTCCCAACACCAAACTGCATCTGCGGCTCTGCCTTGCGCTCCAGCATGCGGGGTTAATCTCAACTGTCGTCCGCGGGGGACCGAAGCCTCCACCTCCCCATCTGATCTTGGGTCATCCAGCCGTCAACGACGAAGAAGCAGGTGTAGAGCCTACGACCCAGAGCAACGTTGCTTCACGGAGGCTCTGGCTTGGTTTGAAATACTGGCAAAGCGAGCCAGTACTGGGTAAGATGACCCCAGTCAGCAAGCCGAAAAGGAAAATTCGTCTTGATCTCCCCGGCCTCCGACAAGTTATTCGAGGACAGCGGAGTGATGATGTCGAGGGTCTACGATCTCCTGGAGAGTGCTTATTCCTCACCACCGATCGGGGGTTAATGGAGGCTAGAGAATGTCTGGAGAAGAAAGTTGGCGGTCTGGTCCTTTGCCGGGTTAACTAGGCGCTGGAGAACCCGGAAAGGGTTGATCATTTTGCATCTGCTCGGAGTTTAGTCGGTTGCCGATCTCGCGATATCCGATTTTGGCTGATTTAAGGGTTTGGTAAACCACTTTTAACTTTCTCGGACTGTATCTATAGACAGACAGGTTCTACTGCCCTCGTGTGATTTTTTTCCAAAGCTGTCTCTACGTGTGCGCTTTTGGCTATAATCACCATCGAGGGCGTTATCTCCCTCCTATCTGATACCTCGAAATGACTGTTCTATCTGGGTCTTGATCTACTTCATGACGTGCATCTTAAAGATGTTACCTAACCTCGTGGGCCCTTGTGGTTCATCTCGCTCAATGTACTTTCGTGCCTTAATACTTTTCCTTGTGTACCTTATATCCATATTTCCTCTGGATGCGATTGTAATAAGTTTTGCTTGGATAGTTGAACTGGTCTGTCTATTGTTCTTTCAGTACCTACCATGCATCGCATGGAATCTCTAATGATTGTCTCAGCCAGTGATGCAAATGGACCGGATATGGATAACCGGCTTATCAGGTTATCTATTTTCTATCCAGTTTTAGTATTTTAAACCTTATGCTTGCCTACTTCACGCATCAGCTTTAAATGCCTTCGGATTTTATTTTGAATGGCCAGGAGATACTACCCCTCTGACATGCTACGTTTTCCACGGTGTTGCGTAGATAAAAAGTTGTCAAGCTTGGCTAGGCCATACCGGGTAGACGCAGATAACTAGCGTGGCAACACTTCAATGTCAAGATTAATTGAGCCATGCAAGGTAGCAATTGTAATAAGTTGGGCTCAGTTCCGCGAGCTACTACATATATACACATACAAAATCTCAGCCTTATAACTCAACACCCATAGCATAATCCTGGTCTCTAGCTTTGGAGTCTGGATTTATATATCGATAGAACTACATATGAAACATGTGTAACATTAGAACTAACGGAAACAGGTTCCTGAGAAGGGTGGAATAAAAAGTTGATTCTTGGCCGAGACATCAAGCTGCCAGTAGTGCAGCACCTTTACATACAAGGAAGTGATTGAAGTCATTTAAGTGCCCGGTCCGGTTGAGAATAAATACCTAATAAGGATTAGCGTTTAGCATTATGCTAGTAACGAGTGATAACCGGCCGGTCTTTGCTTTCTGAAATCACGTGTCACGTGATATTTCCACATATGCGCAAAGGCTGTGACGGACCAGGCTCGGATGTGGGTCACATGACCCTCAAGTAGTTTATTTGTCCCCTATTCCCTTTTATGTTCTACTTTTCTTTCTCTTCCTTACCTTTGGATTCTAGTACAGACCGGCTTGTAGCTAGTATCATCAATGTAATACTTATGCTTCAGATTGGGTCGTTACAAAGGCCACATTTATGGGAGAGCTCTAATACGAAATGGTCAAACTTACAAGGCCGACTTACGCTGTAATTAAAGGCCTTATTCTTCCATAGGTTTATTTTCTAATGTCGAAATAACACTTTTATGGACCTCAAATCTTAACATGGATTGTTGTTGAGGCTAAAGTCCGGGTCTTGTTCGGGGTATTTTTGGTGTTGGTTTTGTCCGGCACCATACTATCATATGGGATAGAATGAGCAACGGACGACCTGTATGATAGAACGAACCTCATTACTACCTTATTGAGCCGCCGGAGAGCGAGAGATAATGTAGAACCCACCCTCGTCCAGCGCGTCCACAAATCGCAGGGCATTACGCTTTCACAGGTAGTTTGTGATATCTCCCCGAGTCCACTTCAGGTTTGTCTTCTGTGGTCATCTCTAGAGTTTCTAAGCTAGAAGGTTTGGTGTTTGATGCTCCATTTGAGAGAAGTCATAGCTTCCAACTCGACCCATGTAAATAAACATTGCCGACTATAATTTTCGAAAAACAACACCAGGTCCAAAAGGCAATCTGCAAGCCATCCTTTAGTGGTGACCTTTCCGACCCTACAAGCGATAGCCTGGAGAGTGAGGATTACAGAGGTTTATCTCGCAGCTTCCCTCAACTCCGAAGGTTGGTTTAATGGATAATAAAGAGATAGGCGGGCAGTCGGATTCCGGAACCACCACAAGCTGTAGGTCTCACAGTTTTACATCCAGTTATTAGTGCTAGCTCATGAAATGATATAGTGAAGATTAATCTAATGTTATGTAAAACATGGTAAACAGTGTCCTTCAGACAATTATTGGCGCACCAATAGGGTGACTCAGGTATTTTAAAGACGTCAAATTTTGACGGATCAGTTTTTGAGCTCCCTCGGAGTAACTTTATGTTTCGGTACTTTTCGACGAACTAAACTTCATGCTTACTATATACCAGTAGCAAAGTTGGACTTTGATCCCAGGCCATACTATAGTGACCACTGTAAGTTTAGAGTGGTTCTTATCAATTGTAATAATGCATCTTGGGTTGAGCCCGAAATTTTTAGTTGCTCAGGATATATATACCGTCGCTTCTAAATCCGCTCTTGGCTGATTAGGCCTGGGGTAGCTTTAACAGCTCTACCGGACAACATGCAAGCGGGACACCAGTGCCTTCAACTGTAGCTAATACTGTAAAGAGGTCCATTCTACTACTGTTGATTCTAAATGTCAAATCCATTACTAATGTGGAGCTGTATAGCTTCTGGACTGTCAGGATCCTGACTATAGTATATAGTACGCTGACTGAATGACCTACCATGGTTACTCATTAGGCCTTTTGGCGTGTGGTATAGTGGTAAAGTCAGCGGCCCGCTGCCTCACATGGATGGGTTCAGAGATAGAGAAATCTAATGCCCTTAGGTTCCCCGCCATAAAGATACTGTGGTCATTGTGATAGTGACTATCTGCTTCATAGCTAAAATAAAGGAATCTAAGTCCCGCTGCCAGATCTTTGCATTTGCTTTCTACCAGGGATAGTAGGTTTGCTGCCTTGTCGCAAGCTTTCCTTCCGGAATCTGTCGAATATCACGGTATGTTTCGGACGGAGTTTTGTGGTCGATACAAGTGAATTGTTTAGTTCTTACATAACTGGTGACAGTTCAATATCTTCATAAGGTATATGCCATCGGCGATGGATTGAAAGGGACAGAGTTCGATTTTGTAAGCACGGGCGTATAGTAAGCTTGCTCTGGTACGGAAACCGTGCCATACGTCGGCCATCCCGCTGCTTCTCAGCCTCCAAGTCCACCGTAGATTGATAGCGCTTAACATGCATTAGATCTTGGGAGCAGTGGTATGTATATGTCAAGCCTTGAAAATTGGTTGCTGTATGCCAGAAACGAAACCCTTCTTCTTTCCAAATTATCACGCTCAGATCAAATATTGCCGTGTTCACCTCAGATCTTAAAGCATCCCGCGGTTGATATCACCTTTGCAATCTCAAGCGCATGTAAGGACCCGAAATTGACAGGTAGAGCATCCAAACAAAAACTGTAGCGCCCTCTAATACCTTGTGTTGATGTTATCAATTCAGACCAGGTTAGAAGAATCTTCTATCCACAATCTAGGCTCCACAACTCTGGAACCTTAAAGTTACCCTGCCAATTTATTTCAATTTTGAAGAAGCAAGGTGAAACTATCCCAATTATCAAACCCCAAAGCGTATTTCAAAAAATTTTTAAGCTTTTGCAAGTTCCCGTTTCGCTTCGCTTTCTTATCAAATTCGAATTCAGCCGCAGCACAGAATTTCGCGCACTTGCTACGGGAAATATCATCAGTTTTTGCAGCTCGAGAGTCCATTGCTTGAGAAGGTAGAACGTGGGGCCAGGGAGAAAGCAATGCGTGGACTACTTCATACTCAAAAACCATTCAAGATAAAATTTTAAACGAAATGTGGGGCTGATGACTAGAGTTGAATGAAAATGGATCACGGGATCATGGATTTGGTCGAGTACTCTTACTCACAGGGTTAGGTTGTGTGATTGCCCACATCCCACCAATCAGCGAGAAAATTCGAGCCGCCGAGATAAGCTATCGAATTATTGAGATGTCTAATGACTAGTACTACAAAATAAATACATAGCCGCGATATCCATCTCTGGCATTCTTCTGAATAGTCTCGTGAACAGCAATGGCGCTTACAAGTGTGCTCATAACAGGCGGCAGTGGCTTCGTAGGCTCAGCCATCGCCAGAGCACTTGTTGAGAAACATCCGGAATGTGTCGTCACGATCTTAGACAAGAACCCTCCTGGCCCTACGCATGTAGTACCATCACAAGCCTCATTCTTTGCTGTTGACCTCACGTCTCCGAAGGAGGTTCAAGAAATCTTTCGTCGCATACGCCCCGTGGTAGTCATTCATACAGCCGGTATCGTACCGCCTCTACGCGAACGTTTCGGAAGGGCAATGCAAGATCTGGTCTGGAAAACCAATGTTGAGGCAACGAGATACACCCTCGAGTCGGCCAAAGAAGCTGGGGCCAAGGCTTTCGTCTTCACAAGTAGCTGTTGTGCTATTACGGATGATATGCGTGTTCCGTACCCCTACATTGATGAGCGCTGGCAAACCCCTCGGTCATCACTGATATACGGGGAGTCTAAGGTCATCCAGTTACTTTAATCACCAAGGGCTGTATCAGGTTGCTGATGAGTCCTAGGCTGCTGCGGAAGTGATGGTACTGGAGGCATCAACCAGCACCATGCCGACTTGTGCACTTAGACCCTCTGTTCTCTGCGGCCCAGGCGATTACCAATTGGTACCAGCTATCCACGCCTGCATCGCAAAAGGAGAAACTCCATATATTATTGGGGATGGGCTCAATCTATGGGATGTCACTTATGTCACAAATGTAGCGGATGCGCATGTCTTGGCGGCGGAGAATCTCGTGTCTTCAAAGACAGGGGCGGGCGAAGCTTTCTTCATTCAGAACAACGAACCAATTCCATTCAGAGCCTTCTGCCTGGCGATATGGGCCCATTTTGGGCACATGCCTTCCTTTGAGGTTCATATCCCCGTCGTTTTGGCATGGATGGCAGGGTTGCTCTCAGAATTCTCGACCTGGGTGACTGGAGCCGCCACCACTTTGAGCCGGGGTAGCGTCAGAGACGCTTCCTCCGTTCGATACGCAAGCGGTGAAAAAGCAAGACAGATTTTAGGCTATGAAGCCCGTGTGGGTATTGTGGATGGTATCCGTCTAAGCTGCGAGGTAAGCGTAGATAGACATTCTGCGCCGCTCAGGTACATTCATAGCGGTGTGATCCGCTCACGGCTCTCTCAGGATTATGCCCGTCGACTCAGCATCGAACTGTCCTCGCAAGAGAAAGAGTCACAGAGATGACTAAGATATATGATCGCTTGACCCTGTTCTCTAAATCGGATACGATATCTTATGACCGTCCTATCCGGTCAATCTTAAAGCCGACAATAGAGAAGGCACTTGAACTTACCCGTTCGTGGTCGGAGTCTAAGCGCCTTTTCGGTGGCGTTAGGCCGCTAGATCTTGTCTCTTATTGGTCAACAGATGGAGCTTCTATGTAGACTCGAGCTTCTCACCCATGGTGTATACTAATACTTCAATATGGTCCCTGTCCTCATTCCCGGCGAGTTGCCAAGCCTTCAGATATTAACTTCGGGCCTTCGGGCCCGCAACTATATTATGCATAGGTAGACGGAGTAGAAGCCCTAAACCCTAGGATACTATGTTTATTTAGGCCTGAGTAGCCTGGTCCAACGTGATCTTGGACGACAAATCTAGATTTCTATCCGTCGAATGTCTTGTATTCTCATCGGTGGAGTTACTGGTACTTCACATAAGTTCAGCCCCTCATTGTCGCCGTCTCCTTGGAGACCGTACTAAATAGATAGTAACTGCTTGGAGTGGTTATTCGCTCATTCGTCGGTCCCCCTGAATACATAGTATCAATTAAAACCAGTTGGGCCTCCACCGGATACGCATTTATGCCCAATTTCAGTCCATCGTCCCGTGGAAGTTTCCTTCGCTGTTTAATTTGGGAATAATGTCGCACGTTCGATTTCCCTCTGTCGAATTGGGCCCCAAGGTTGAGGGAGCTTCCAGCGTGCTCCCTTCCCCTCAAGATTCGCTTGTCACAGCAATCTTGAACATGGGAAAAATGCCCGGTTATCAGTGGTCAGTTGCAGAGTAATCGAGGCAACTGAGTGCAGCGGAAGCCAAATCCTTACCCAGACAAAGAGGACAGAATCTGCGATGTCAGTGATATTAATGTATGCCCTGCGGTGAAGCAACACTATTTTCTCAGTAGCTGTGGAACTGATCAGCGAGCCCAATTTGTGGCCACGGAAATCAAGCCTTTTATTGGATAAATATGAGGCTGTTCGAGGCGAAGGAAGTCGTGTTGCTGCCCAAAGGACCTATAATTACAAATTCGTCAGGCCTCCCTCAGGCTCCTAAATTATCAGGGATCACTCTGCAAGAGACATCACTATTTACTTGTCAATGCAGCCGTGACAAGGCCTGCCCTAGACGACTTCATCAGCGGTCATAGGAGCAATCTCTCCAATGCCTTCGGCGTTTTGGGCCACTACAATCTCTCCAACTTTTCGACCCCATGTCTCACAGCATACCATTCAACAAAGCCTAATTTCAACGTCGCCAGTAGCAAGTCCGTGATTAATGCCCTCGGCTACATGGCGGTGAATCGAAATAAGGGTTAGATACCTAGGGGTGCACTGACCTTTACCCAACCTGGGGATTCCATCACCACCAACTGGGTTGCTCACAGCATCCGCAACGCTTTTGGAGGCCTTCCACAGAAAAGAGTGAAATTAGAGGCTCCCGCTTCATGTGAGATCAGCCGCGTTCTGATATTACCTACATGAAAATGGCCTCCCCAGATAAGTCTACGCTCCTTAATATATAAGCTGTCTAGGTTCCGTCCGACTTCTCCTCAGGGCATTCTAGTGTTATCGACGAGCACATTCCATTGCTACCTGTCAGTCTCCTAAGTTAAATATGGCTGTCCCATTGAATTTCTCTTCTCCACCAGGAACAGCATCATATCTGGATGCGCGATATTATGCTCCTACCAGCGGACATGAGGGCTTCCCTCGACGAAGGTTAGTATGATCTCAAGGGCAATTGTCCTGCCCCTCCCTTTGCGTTGTACTTACTTGCTTGGTAGTGCAGTATCAACCCAAGCTCACTTCTATGGAAATCCCCCAAATTCCGCTTCCGTTTATCAGAGGTATATGAGATGCTCCTTGATACATACGCTTTGTCAAACTGAGATATCTTGATTTTTCCAACGCAGCGAACCCCGAGTCTTCGCTCCATCTCGGGATTTTGCCCTCAGAGAAGCCGTTCGACCTCTAGGACATGGAGGCCAGCTTGATTACCCATCATATTACAATTCCATCCCTGCCCCCCCGGTTCCTAGATATTACCTAAATGTCCCCGGAAATATTCCTACAAATCCAGTTTCCCGCCTACAACGGCCGGTATCCGTACACATGGACTGGGACGCCCCTGCCCGAACTTCTCCAGACTCTCAAATGAAAGAGCCTGACTCCCCAAAATCCGTTGAGACATCAGAATACCTAGTGGAATTGCCCAAGCCACGAACTGGTGACAAACCAAATGGAGTGGTCAAATATCACCCACAGAGACGGCCATCTAATCGAGATGAATTTGATGGGCCACACCAACTTCTGGAACCGCCATCACCTGAAACCATGGCATCCCAGGAAAAAGAATTGCCCCATCTTCCTACTAATCTTGATGTGTCAGAGCAAGATCGGATTCTCTGTCAGGTGAATGATCGCCTGTCGCAGTGTGCCTTCGATTTTGTTGCAAAATATCAATTTCCCATCCCCTTGGAACCGGACAAAAGAAAGGTGAGAGTACCTGCGGACCGAGAGTGGACTGAATGGGTTTATCTCTTAAAAAGATTGGCCACCAAACGTCGGATCCCTGCCCGGGTATTATACAACGGCCAAATCAAACAACTAGTCACTGTGTTAGAGAATTCTTTGGAGATGCGACATGCTGCCAAGCACCAGTCAAGACCTGTAAAGGATGATCGAAATGTCTTGCAACTTATTTCGGCTGGAACACAAGTTGCCAAGATCTTAAAAGATGCTACCGCTATGGAGGACCTTGATCGCCTTTACGTTCAGACTGAAATGCGTATCCAAGAAAGGAGGAGCCGACGGATAAAATTTGGGAAACCCTGAACCGGTTTCAGGCGCATATGTCATTCAAGTAGTCGTTTCCTTTGTTTGTGACGGGAGTTTGTTGACCAGCGGCTCCTATCATACGTTCCGGGTATTTTAAGGATGAAGTCCAGGAAACGAATGTCGAGGGCCATGCCAGCCCTAGGTTTAGGTTATTGCCACCGTTTATTTGGATTCACCGGTTCCCATCGAGAATCAATAGCGCGGTGGAGTTCGATCCTCACTGGAACTAAGCTCACCAAGAGCGGCGTATATGTTCAACCTCAATTGGAAATCTCGCATGTACTCCGGCTTTAATACTTTCAAATTTGAGTGTTTCGCCAGGCCTAACTGTGTACTCCCAAGAAGTGTTTTCTTTAGGGTCGGATTCATCCTCTTGCTTCCGGATTCCCCTTGGTCTCTTTCCTTCCTTTTTTTGCTAGGGACTCCTACCATCTCTATATCCCGGGTCTCGCACAATACTTATGTACTGAATATTTTTGTGGCTTACTATTCCTATGTGTGCTATTCTATGAATAGCTTCGAGGAAAGTCTCCGACCAGCCTACTAACTTTTGTATGTGGTTGTTCACCTTTACTCGATTGGTTTGAGACTTCTGCCCTGCATAGTTATATACGGCATTTCATGTCCGATTCTTTCCTATGTCCTAATTCCGGCTTGTACACATCAACTTCTTTCAGCGAAGCACATGGATGTGCTTTCACAGTCACTCCTTACCCGGCCTGGCTTCCGCTGTTGTACGCTTCTGTATTAATTCAAGGGGCAGTGAAAGCATGGACCCATTGTGGTGGTTATGCCCGAATATGAGACATGCATTCATCTTAACATACTAGAGTCCCATTGAATGTACACAATACTGTATCCTAAGTGCGTTGGACGTTTTGTCTCCTTGAGCTCTTCCTTTCTCTTCTATTGATCGGTTCTCCCCACCGTCTTTGTGTTAGGAATATCTAGTACTATTCAGATTGAACGTTGTTGGCTATGACAAGCCTTAACTTTCTCTGACTACTCTCACCTTTCTCTTGCTAGTTAGTCCGCCTGACTGTGCAAGGCTTCTGTGCCCCAAGCTACATACATGTATGGGTGTCACCTGCCCCCCTGGGCCTCTATTTCTCTACCTCTTCCAGAGCCTCTAGTCTCTCATTGTCCCTTCCGCATCCCACTATCGTGTTTGCTAAAAACATAATTGTAGGACGGGCCCTGTGACTTTCCCCATGGGCTTCGTAGTGAACGGCCTGTAGCTAGCGTAATTCTGCGCTCTCTACTATCTTTGATGGTTGATTGGTAATGCTAACCTTCTAGGGCCCAGTACAGGATTATCTCTCTCAGCTGCCTGCGCCATTGCCCGCACCCGAAGAGGAAATGATACTTTTCTGTCCAAGGCTTCGGTGGGTAGGTCCATATAGCCGTATAACCCACCGCTGGTAGGAAGTCTTTTCGGCTGCGGGGCGGTCACATGTAATTATTCCTCGGGTAGTCAAGGAGCAACTAGACTGTTGTAGCACGATACGGCTGAATTCCTTGTTGTTGTTGTATTATTTTACGTCTTTAAGCGGCCAAAAGGCTGCATAGGACGGTATTACTAGAGTGTATTGTGTATTACGGCTGAATTCCTGTTGTTGTTGATTGTTTAACGTCTTTAAGCGGCCGAAAGGCTGCATAGGACGGTGTATCAGGTGATGAAGCCCCACTTGTATGTAATTGTGCGTGAAATGAATCCCGTAGCATGGCGCTTAGTCAGGGACTAAGGATCTACGCCCGCCGGAATGGTTCTTTTTCCGGTACCCAAAGAAGGGCAACACGAAGTCCAGAACAGAATCTCGTACCAGGGACGGCTGAATTCCTTTTTTTTGTTGTTATATTGTTTAACGTCTTTAAGCGGCCGAAAGGCTGCATAGGACGGATTACTAGAGTATATTGTACACGGCGGGGCACTATTTGGCGCGGAGGTGGGTGCTCGGCTGAATTCCACTAACGAATGAATTATTTGTTGATCAGCCGCCATTGTTGACCAATGCATCAGGTTTCGGCCGGCTGGCCCAATGGGTTAGTGTCCCCTTTCTATTACAATGTAATATAATTTAAACTAACCAACTGTAGTAAGGCGCTTGACTACGGATCAAGAGATCGTGGGTTCGAATCCCACGTCGGTCATTTTTTTAGAATTTATCCTGTCTTTTTTCGGGCCTCAGCACAGGTCTAGGCGCATTTACCTCCTCTGGCGCCACATAGCGTCTTATGTACGTTACTAGTAATACCCGTTCCTATGCAGCTTAAAGACGCTGGGTAATGTAACAACAACAACCACCTCAGCCATATGGCCTAACATTATTATATTGGTTTCGCATGTATCATACATCATTACTAGCCTAGTGTCACATGATTTAGTTTTGGTTGCTGTGTATTTATGCAAATGCATAAAGGTAGTTACCTAATTAGTGATGGACATTATTACTACTAGGCAGGTTGGTGACTTGATTAGTAATCCGAATTCTGCTATTGTCATGAATTGTGAAAATCATATGATAGTTACTCGGTCACACCGCTAGTTAAGCCACATTTTCAGCCTAGTCGATTTATGGCTTAGTCAGTACCCTACTTGATTGACTTGACTCTGACTTGGACTTGACTTGATATGACTTATTGAGAGCCCTAGTAATATGGTAGCAATAACTCCTACTATACTCCATAATAGTAATATGTAAATGTAATAAGTAGCAATTACATTGGCGAATTATATACTTGAAATTAGCAAGTGCATTCATATGTATTAATTTATATACTATCATAGGAAATCACTGTTAGCTATAGAATACTAGCTATACATTAGTACTTACGACAGAATTTTGTAGACAACACTAGGTACGTACTAATGCATGCCGCAGAGTGGGCGGAAATACCTCAGAAATAGATCTTAATAGAAAGCCGAGCTTTCATATATAACCTCCCAGTGTCACCGTGGGTTACTTGTATTGTGTATTGTTTGTTTGTTGATCTCGTTTTCTTTTAATCCTTGCTGATAACACAACATAAAATTGAAATCAATCGTGAGCAGAAATAATGGGGCAACTAACATTTGGTCATTCATAGAATGCATGTACCACCCCAATTAGCGACAAGTCTGTCAAGATTTGACGAATAGTCGCTTCGGAAACCCCCCTATGTAAGCGCGGCCAATTCCAATCGCAGCGACGAGCGCTGAGATAACCATTGAAGTTAGACCTAGTGAGAGAATTCTACCTTGTCTCTGAGCAATTCTCGCCACCTGCGAGTAGCGCTCGTTACCGAAGCTGACTCGGGAGTATTGCGTCTGCCAGCCTAACCGAGGTACATGGCGGTCCAGGGTCTCCTCAATATACTTGCGTATCATATATAGTGGCGATCTAACACCGGAATGCATCTCCACGTAATTTTGCTTGGACAGGTCATTGATAGCATGTGCATCTGGAACTCTCTGGCTAGTATATGCCTGAAGGGCTGCTGCTCTTGCCGATTCGCGAGCATCAATATCAACCAAATCATACACGCCGTGCTCGCTGAGCAGATCAAAAAGAATTCGAACATCCTCCATGCCAGCGTTGAGGCCCTGGCCATAAAAGGGCAAGACAGCATGTGCTGCATCCCCGATTATGACGACGCTGGACGCAAAGTGATGGGGCTTGCACTTGATGCTGACGAGAGGGAGATGCGGATTCTCAGTGAATTGTTTGTGAAGCGATTCAAAAGTAATCAGCTCTGGGCATACACCGGGAAAGTGGGTGTCAAAAAACTCTGGCAGCCTATGCGGGGCACGCTCTAGCGCATCATAATGATCCGACAGTGCAAACAATGTACAGGTAAAGGACTTGTCAGGGGATGGAAGAGCAATGAACATAAGCTCTCTACCAGGCCATATGTGCAAATGATTTGGTGAGATGCGGAAGCCACCGTCTACTGCCGGCGGGATCCGGAACTCGCACCATAAGGTGTCTATATACTCCTGCTGGTAATCGACCCGAGCAAATTTCATCATGTGATATCTCGAAGCTGAATGAGCCCCGTCGGCACCGATCAAGAAGTCGAATGTCACTTCTATCTCCGGTGCTCGACTGAGCATCACCGCTTCCGATCCACTACAAGAGCTCAAGTCAGATACAGTAGCTGCTTCATCTGGCAACCGACGTTCGAACCATGCTCTGCGTGCATGAAAATCGGCACCAGTGAGCTTGTGATAGAAATACAACTTCACATTAGGCATCTTGTTGAGCTCATCAAGGAGAATATTGTTCAAAGACCCTCGATCAACTGCGTTAATGGCCTGGATCATATTTGGTTAGTATGTAAGAAGCTCGTTTCAAAAGCCGATTACTAAGACACGTACCCTGCTATGGGCATCATATGGCTGATCAGCCTCCCATAGATTTCTTGCCACATCGCGTCCATGAACCATTCTTCCATACATGGGAATCGCTTCAGTGAGAATGGACTCGACTAAATTAGCACGGTTTGAACGACTCAAGGAATTGATGCCGCGTTGCGAAAGTGCCAGATTGATTGATTTCGTAAAATTCAGCGGAATTGTCGAGGGGTCTCGAAGATCTGTATATGCAGTGAAGTTAGTATCATACTGTTCAGTAGGCTGCATGAAGGATGTGAAGAGTGAGTTGGACAACCACAAATGGAGGAAGGAAATTGAAATGGGGAACAGGTAACAGGCTGAGGAGGCAGGAGGAATTTGCTTTAGGAGCGGAACCCCAAAGAAAGGAAACCCTTAAGGGTGGAGCTAAGATCCCCGTACTATTAAGAACCCCGATGCAGGGATACTGTTCTCAAACCAGATAGATAAGCTTTGATTCCCATCATCGTGGAGGGATCATAGATCACACTTGTCAACTGAAGAGATTTCACCCACCTCCACGCAACTCATACAATTCGACATCATCACCTCGAGAGGCAGCATAGAGGGCAGCAAGGCAGCCTACAGGCCCAGAACCCACGACGACAACCTTTTGCTTCTTCCATTCACCTTCCATTGCTTCCGTTCCGTTGCAAGTTTAGCAGTGATGAGATTCAATCGAGAAACTAGAGGTTCCAGATCCCCTTGCTGGACATAAAATTGACTAATTATAACTTACTACTACTACTACTTCTTATCTTATTCTCCGCCCACTTCCATTGCGTCATGACCCGGTTACACCGCGACGCCTCCCAGGTTAAGCTGCGGGTGATACTGTCCCTTCCCTGGGTTACTAGCGGTAAGGCTCGGGTCATGCTGATTACTATACCGCGTCGGGTACGACGAAGCATCAGAACTAAAAGCGCCACTGTCTTAGCGTCTTTATCGGTCATATGCTCTATTTCCAAATCAGGGCTAGCACAGCTGCATGGCATGGATGCCCATCCAGCAGTTCTTGCTATGATATGTCTTTACTCTATCATAACGCCAATCAACATCCACTGTCAAGTATGTATCTATCAATATTGGCTTCCCATCTCGAATTTGACCATTCCCACTCCTGATCTATCAATTGATTAAGGGTTAAATTTCTACCTCCACGAATCCGTCGCCAGTCATGATCATATTCGGTATGATCTGATAGTCTTGACTGATAAAGATAGCGCTCTTATAAATGCAGTTAAGACTGTGTTCCCTTTGGCTGATCATTTACTAGGCACCTAGCATATCAAGTAGAGGATTCTTGCCAAAGAAAAGATATTTATGCAAGCCAAGTTTGTGCATATTCAGAGCGGTAATAAATTCAATAAGGCGCTTTCAAACTGCATAGAGTTGATGCCCGTAGAGGAAGTACTCTTAGCGATTATGAGAACACAGCATTCTGCTAACAGGGAACATCAAATCTAGCTGGGTAAAAGCTTTTACATGCGATACCTCTCAAAGATGTTGCGTGGGATTCATCCAAATAGAAGTACGGGCAGGTCTTTCAATTAATTATCAATAATGTTTAGTTGGCACAATTTATCAGAAATCGTGTTCTATTCGTTCCTATGACAAAAAATATAAACTTTGTATGAGATTCCCACTGTAGTTCTGTGATAAGGCCCCGATTCCAAAAGCATTCACAATCGCCCATTCGTTTCATCGCAAGGATCTCCTGCATATTTGCGATTCAAGCTCGATCGGGTTTCTAACACTAAATATATGTAGACGTGTTTCGACCACATATATATAAGAAATCGGCTTTTCAATTTTATGCATAGAATCCTTGAAAACGGGACCTTGCTTTAAGGTCCTTTTCATATGCAGTTTGGAGTGACGTAAAAGGGCCGATATCAAGTTATTGTAGAATGTGTTTTGTATATGACGAAAGACAGAGCGAAGCAATGTTGTGCTGCATGCAGAACTGTACCATGCTGGTTATAATACAGCATGTCGCATAGCCATCATAGACAATGATCCTATAATAGCCCACCCTAGAAACCAGTTTAACCTAAGGTTATTATCTGTCCATCCAGTATCTCCGTTCACTCGCAAGAGCGATGACGCCATAGCATTTATTTTTTATGAACCCATGAGAGGCCATCCCAAACCACAGGCTGTAAAGTCAAGTCCCTCAATGCTGCCTTGTCTCCCGCAGATAACCTCCGCCTTGCTTGAGCCGATTATTTGTTGTTGGCACACAACGCTGTAATGTGGTCTTCGAAGGCTTGCAAGACTTCGAGCGGATGGTGGTGTGGCTTCACTTTGTCCTTGCTTCTAAGCATTGAAAGCAACGTCCACTCTCTCTGCGCCGGTGGGTTCTGGGTAAGTTGAGTGTACTTTTTCAAAGTTTTAATTGTACGGAAGTCAGCTTGGAACAGGTTTTTTGGTTGTCAGGGCCAATGTTAAACATTATCACTACCTGGGTGCATGCCTCATGATGTAAGTTCAGCAGCCAATTCATACAGCTTTGGCCTCCATATGTCTTTCAGCTCATAACTTGCATTCCCGTTGATGGGGATAAATAAAGCCGGCCTAAACCGCGTTTTTTAGTTCTTCGTGATCCACCACACAGAGTCTACCTAGGCGTTACGTGGAGAAGGGAAAAGGAGATAGAGTCAAGAATTAATTTCCTGATCCTATCATAGGACAAACATCTGTACTGTTGCCAAGGATATTCGACAGATTATAATCAATTGTAAGGAAGCCAGACCGGGACTGAGGGTACTTCTGATGAGTTTTTCGTCTTGATGTTTGGGTTCTATAATGAAATAAAACAAAATAGAGACTAGAGTCGCAGATGCGCTGCTCATGTTTCTATGAAATTAGCTACTATTCGGTAGTATACCCCATCTTGCTTCCCTAATATCCTATCTCATGCCTCTTTTTTTTCCCTACCCGCCAAAACAAGGATATTTCCACCCACCTGCCTCTAGGCACGGGTATTCCCTTCATTCACATAATATTTCAGTCACTTCTTTCTTTCTGACTCGATCCTTTCCTCCTATTCGCTCTTTCTCTGTGTATCGTAGACCTCGCTTAATTTAGCGGGTTTTTTTCGGTGAGGAACGGCCATCCTGGAGCCTTCTAGCTCGAATATTTAAACCCCCAGCTCTTCCTTCTTTCCTTCCTTCCTCTCTCTCCCTTTCCTTTTCTCCTTTCAAACAAATACTCTGGGTTGACTTTGTTCATTGACACCAGCCATATATCTTAATCTTTGGGACCCGTGGATTGCAGTGGCATAGTGGCCACTACGCTCTTCAATGATCGCTATCCCGAGATAGATGAGCATTGAAGTAGTACCACACCTCCCTGCCGCCATTACCGACGCCACACCCTCCTACCGCTATCGCCATTCACGACGCCGTTCAAGTCCTGTTTCGGCCAGGCACCAACCGGCAAAGGTATGTTACATCCATGATCAACTTATAATTATAACTTGATGACTCTTGTATGTAGAACTTATATTTCTTCTAGGGAATAGGAGGCTAGGTCGCTCTTGAGCGCCTTGGCTTCCACTCTCGTTCAACCTTCACTTGTGTGGACTACATGGGGGCTTCAGAATCTTCGGCATGAATCTTCGTGCCCTAAATCTTCGGTGAGATCCGATGCTTTATGACCTATGACGAGATCAATCACCATGGTAGGCACCACTTAGCGGCAAAGCGGCCAAAAGTTGGTCTGGCCTACCATTCAGAAACAATCTGAGGTCTTCATCTCCATTCTTGTTCATATTTCTTCTTGTTTTGTTTCTCCTGGGGTACATACTACATATAGAAATACAGTATCATTCTCTGTACACATTGTTCCCTAAACGACTCCCAATGTAAACTGGTAGTGCTTCAATACATAGATAGTAAATTGATCAGTTAGTACACCGTTCCTGCTCCATTCTCGCGGAAAGTAGGTTGTGATCATCAATAGTAGGCAGTGATAAGGATTAAAAAGAGATAGCCATATGACAGCTGCTAAATCAAATTATGAGAGTTACTTCGTTTAATATACATATATACTGTCGCGAATACTAGGAGCAACTTCCGGTGAACCGTAGAAACATGCCGGTAGTCGGCTGGGAAACGGGGAAAACTGTTGGAGGAATTCAACAGTAATGAAATACTGGAGGCTGTAGCTTCGAGTCAGGATAGTAGGCGCCTAGTAGATCGATCTGATGGGCGACCGCGTGTTTGCACTATGTGGGGAGGGAAGATTGATGGCTGTGGAGGAAACGGAGGAAGTAGCGATAGCTCGTGAACAGGCCGATCAAAGAGCCAGTGATTGTAGAAAAATCCACTTGTAACCTTCTAGTTAAAATGATGAAGGTTCGGATAGTGTGGTGGCAAGGGACACCGAAGACTCAAAGAGGCCACTGCAAAGGCCGTTGATGAGTAAAGTTGCTTTGTGAGTAACTCCAAGCCTTTAGGTACAATCTGATGGTTGAGCTCAGGGTCGCAGTACTTCTGCCAGCGCCTCATATTAAGATCGTTCGTACCTGGTCGCGCTTCATTGCCAATTGTCACACTTAAAATTCGCAATAAACGCCTTAATGGATGCCTGGATACGATCCTTGAGCTCAAGTAAGCCATGATGATTGCCCTCTAGAAAGCTCTTGATGTAGTTATGACCGCTCTCACCACGCGCCGTTACGTTGTGGCCGAAGTTTTTGTTTGGTCTTTGGAGCCCAGGTCTTTCCAAGCTCTTTTTTCTTTAGGTATTTACATGTATTAAAGTAGTCTGGAATCTTTGGTAGGCCGCTATAATCTCGCTTCAAGGCGCGCCAGAGGTCTTCGAACTGGTCTCCGGGTTTAGCGTATGTAGTTTATTCATGCAGCATATTAGCAGAGGGCTCGAATCCAGAGTGCCACATAGAATAGAAGAGGGAATAAAGCGCTAGTAATTAGCATAGCATAAAGGTATATGATATTTGTCGGTACAACCAACTGTTGCGGATACTAGCAACATGAACGGTAGGAACATACCGATAGTTGCTTGGAACAAAGAGGAATGTTGGGAGAGACCAATATCTGTGATAAAATATCCGCATTCTGATACTACAAGTAATGGGAACTCCCAAACTACTGAAGACATGGCATAAATAGAGCCTTCATGTCCGCGACGATAGTTCTTTTAGATAGACAATTTAAGACAAGAAATAGGATTCATTAAGACCAAGCTACTTAGCTTAACACCGTGTTTCCCAACAGTATTACCTCCTTATAACGGCTCATAAAAGCGATTACACTTCTCTTTATTCACTTCATTTTCTTCCTCCAACGCTGTATTAACCCTCCGCTGCTTCTGTGAGTAATATCATCTGGTAAATTGAGAAAAGAATCAAGCACCGAACTCCTGCCAGGCCAGATAGCCGATCCCCAGCCAGCTATCGTAATGAATGACCAAGAAGAATAGGAGGTGGAGGAGATTGTCGCTGTCGAACAATCCCGGGGGCGACTTCTATATAGAATTAAGTGAGTGGGATGCGATGATGACCTAACCTGGTACCCAGAAATTTGAAGAAATCACTATTTAAGATCCGGGACTTCCATGTCAATACCCCTTTTTTTGGGCGGGGGTAATGTGGCACCGCGATTTAGGGGATTTGTTAGTATTAGTATGAACTAGTTAGTATTATATGGGTAGGAACTAGCATGGCAGAAAATCTAAGTCGCACAGATGCTATTAGAACCAAATACCTTTTATGATTGCTCTACTAGGGTATTTCAGCACTTAGTATAATCCCCTGAAACATATTGTCCTGTAGTATTGAAGCGCTAGATAGTTGCTGGGTAGTAGTACATACACTGTATAGTGGTGCTGAGCGGTGAGTGACTGGCCGACAGATTGAAATTGGATGTCTGTGCAATATGTAGAGCAAATCAACTAAATT